>JANJGN010001818.1:0-105720 GCA_026770705.1 Isurus oxyrinchus | reverse complement strand
GTTGTTGTTTTTCAATGTTGAGGTTGTTGTTGAATTTGTTGGTGTTTTTCAATTTCGAGGTTGTTGTTGTTTTTCAATGTTGAGGTTGTTGTTGTTTTTCAATGTTGAGGTTGTGGTTGAATTTGTTGGTGTTTACAATGTTGAGGTTGTTGTTATATTTGTTGGTGTTTTTCAATGTTGAGGTTGTTGTTGTTTTTAAATGTTGAGGTTGTTGTTGTATTTGTTGGTGTTTTTCAATGTTGAGGTTGTTGTAGTTTTTCAATGTTCAGGTTGTTGTTGAATTTGTTGGTGTTTTTCAATGTCGAGGTTGTTGTTGAATTTGTTGGTGTTTTTCAATGTTGAAGTTGTTGTTGAATTTGTTGGTGTTTTTCAATGTGGAGGTTGTTGTTGAATTTGTTGGTGTTTTTAAATGTCGAGGTTGTTGTTGAATTTCTTGGTGTTTTTCAATGTTGAGGTTGTTGTTGTTTTTCAATGTTGAGGTTGTTGTTGAATTTGTTGGTGTTTTTCAATGTTGAGGTTGTTGTTGTTTTTCAATGTTGAGGTTGTTGTTATTTTTCAATGTTGAGGTGATTGCTGAATTTGATGGTGTTTTTCAATGTTGAGGTTGTTGTTGTTTTTCAATGTTGAGGTTGTTGTTGTATTTGTTGGTGTTTTTCAAAGTTGAAGTTGTTGTTGAATTTGTTGGTGTTCATCAATGTTGAGGTTGTTGTTGAATTTGTTGGTGTTTTTAAATGTTGAGGTTGTTGTTGAATTTGTTGGTGTTTTTCAATGTTGAGGTTGTTGTTGTTTTTAATGTTGAGATTGTTGTTGAATTTGTTGGTGTTTTTCAATGTTGAGGTTGTTGTTGTTGTTCATTGTGGAGGTTGTTGTTGAATTTGTTGGTGTTTTTCAATGTCGAGGTTGTTGTTGAATTTGTTGGAGTTTTTCAATGTTGAATTTGTTGTTGAATATGTTGGTGTTTTTCAATGTTGAGGTTGTTGTTGTTTTTCAATATTGAGGTTGTTGTTGAATTTGTTGGTGTTTTTCAATGTTGAGGTTGTTGTTGAATTTGTTGGTGTTTTTCCATGTTGAGGTTGTTGTTGTTTTTCATAGTTGAGGTTGTTGTTGAATTTGTTGGTGTTTTTCAATGTCGAGGTTGTTGTTGAATTTGTTGGTGTTTTTCAATGGTGAATTTGTTGTTGAATTTGTTGGTGTTTTTCAAAGTTGAGCTTGTTGTTTTTCAATGTTGAGGTTGTTGTTGAATTTCTTGATGTTTTTCAATGCTGAGGTTGGTGTTGAATTTGTTGGTATTTTTCAATGTTGAGGTTGTTGTTGTTTTTCAATGTTGAGGTTGTTGTTGAATTTGTTGGTGTTTTTCAATGTTGAGGTTGTTGTTGTTTTTCAATGTTGAGGTGAATGTTGAATTTGTTGGTGTTTTTCAATGTTGAGGTTGTTGTTGTTTTTCAATGTTGAGGTTGTTGTTGTATTTGTTGGAGTTTTTCAATGTTGAGGTTGTTGAAGTTTTTCAATGTTGAGGTTGTTGTTGAATTTGTTGGTGTTTTTCAATGTCGAGGTTGTTGTTGAATTTGTTGGTGTTTTTCAATGTTGAGGTTGTTGTTGTTTTTCAATGTTGAGGTTGTTGTTGAATTTGTTGGTGTTTTTCAATGTTGAGGTTGTTGTTGTTTTTCAATGTTGAGGTTGTTGTTGAATTTGTTGGTGTTTTTCAATGTTGAGGTTGTTGTTGAATTTGTTGGTGTTTTTCAATTTCGAGGTTGTTGTTGAATTTGTTGGTGTTTTTCAATGTTGAAGTTGTTGTTGAATTTGTTGGTGTTTTTCAATTTTAAGGTTGTTGTTGTTTTTCAATGTTGAGGTTGTTGTTGAATTTGTTGGTGTTTTTCAATTTCGAGGTTGTTGTTGTTTTTCAATGTTGAGGTTGTTGTTGTTTTTTATGTTGAGGTTGTTGTTGAATTTGTTGGTGTTTACAATGTTGAGGTTGTTGTTATATTTGTTGGTGTTTTTCAATGTTGAGGTTGTTGTAGTTTTTCAATGTTGAGGTTGTTGTTGTATTTGTTGGTGTTTTTCAATGTTGAGGTTGTTGTTGTTTTTCAATGTTGAGGTTGTTGTTATATTTGTTGGTGTTTTTCAATGTTGAGGTTGTTGTTGTTTTTCATTGTCGAGGGTGTTGTTGAATTTGTTGGTGTTTTTCAATGTTGAAGTTGTTGTTGAATTTGTTGGTGTTTTTCAATGTTGAGGTTGTTGTTGAATTTGTTGGTGTTTTTAAATGTTGAGGTTGTTGTTGAATTTGTTGGTGTTTTTCAATGTTGAGGTTGTTGTTTTTTTTTCAATGTTGAGGTTGTTGTTGAATTTGTTGGCGTTTTTAAATGTTGAGGTTGTTGTTGAATTTGTTGGTTTTTTTCAATGTTGAGGTTGTTGTTGAATTTGTTGGTGTTTTTCAATGTTGAGGTTGTTGTTGTTTTTCAATATTGAGGTTGTTGTTGAATTTGATGGTGTTTTTCAATGTCGAGGTTGTTGTTGAATTTGTTGGTGTTTTTCAATGTTGAAGTTGTTGTTGAATTTGTTGCTGTTTTTTATGTTGAGGTTGTTGTTGTTTTTCAATGTTGAGGTTGTTGTTGAATTTGTTGGTGTTTTTCAATGTTGAGGTTGTTGTTGAATTTGTTGGTGTTTTTCAATGTTGAAGTTGTTGTTGTTTTTCAATGTTGAGGTTATTGTTGAATTTGTTGGTGTTTTTAATTGTTGAGGTTGTTGTTGAATTTGTTGGTGTTTTTCAATGTTGAGGTTGTTGTTGTTTTTCAATGTTGAGGTTGTTGTTGAATTTGTTGGTGTTTTTCAATGTTGAGGCTGTTGTTGAATTTGTTGATGTTTTTTATGTTGAGGTTGTTGTTGTTTTTCAATGTTGAGGTTGTTGTTGAATTTGTTGGTGTTTTTCAATGTTGAGGTTGTTGTTGTTTTTCAATGTTGAGGTTGTTGTTGAATTTGTTGGTGTTTTTAAATGTTGAGGATGTTGTTGAATTTGTTGGTTTTTTTCAATGTTGAGGTTGTTGTTGTTTTTCAGTGTTGAGGTTGTTGTTGAATTTGTTGTTGTTTTTCAATGCTGAGGTTGTTGTTGTTTTTCAATGTTGAGGTTGTTGTTGTTTTTCAATGTTGAGGTTGTTGTTGAATTTGTTGGTGTTTTTCAATTTCGAGGTTGTTGCTGAATTTGATGGTGTTTTTCAATGTTGAAGTTGTTGTTGAATTTCTTGGCGTTTTTCAATGTTGAGGTTGTTGTTGTTTTTCACTGTTGAGGTTGTTGTTGAATTTGTTGGTGTTTTTCAATGTTGAGGTTGTTGTTGAATTTGTTGGTGTTTTTCAATGTTGAGGTTGTTGTTGTTTTTCAATGTTGAGGTTGTTGTTCAATTTGTTGGTGTTTTTAAATGTTGAGGTTGTTGTTGAATTTGTTGGTGTTTTTCAATGTTGAGGTTGTTGTTGTTTTTCAATGTTGCGGTTGTTGTTGAATTTGTTGGTGTTTTTCAATGTTGAGGTTGTTGTTGTTTTTCAATGTTGAGGTTGTTGTTGAATTTGTTGGTGTTTTTCAATTTCGGGGTTGTCGCTGAATTTGATGGTGTTTTTCAATGTTGAGGATGTTGTTGAATTTGTTGGTGTTTTTCAATGTTGAGGTTGCTGTTGTTGTTCAATGTGGAGGTTGTTGTTGAATTTGTTGGTGTTTTTCAATGTTGAAGTTGTTGTTGAATTTCTTGGCGTTTTTCAATGTTGAGGTTGTTGTTGTTTTTCACTGTTGAGGTTGTTGTTGAATTTGTTGGTGTTTTTCAATGTTGAGGTTGTTGTTGAATTTGTTGGTGTTTTTCAATGTTGAGGTTGTTGTTGTTTTTCAATGTTGAGGTTGTTGTTCAATTTGTTGGTGTTTTTAAATGTTGAGGTTGTTGTTGAATTTGTTGGTGTTTTTCAATGTTGAGGTTGTTGTTGTTTTTCAATGTTGCGGTTGTTGTTGAATTTGTTGGTGTTTTTCAATGTTGAGGTTGTTGTTGTTTTTCAATGTTGAGGTTGTTGTTGAATTTGTTGGTGTTTTTCAATTTCGGGGTTGTCGCTGAATTTGATGGTGTTTTTCAATGTTGAGGATGTTGTTGAATTTGTTGGTGTTTTTCAATGTTGAGGTTGCTGTTGTTGTTCAATGTGGAGGTTGTTGTTGAATTTGTTGGTGTTTTTCAATGTTGAAGTTGTTGTTGAATTTGTTGGTTTTTTTCAATGTTGAGGTTGTTGTTGAATTTGTTGGTGTTTTTCAATGTTGAGGTTGCTGTTGTTGTTCAATGTGGAGGTTGTTGTTGCATTTGTTGGCGTTTTTAAATGTTGAGGTTGTTGTTGAATTTGTTGGTGTTTTTCAATGTTGAGGTTGTTGTTGAATTTGATGGTGTTTTTCAATGTCGAGGTTGTTGTTGAAATTGTTGGTGTTTTTCAATGTTGAAGTTGTTGTTGAATTTGTTGGTGTTTTTTATGTTGAGGTTGTTGTTGTTTTTCAATGTTGAGGTTGTTGTTGAATTTGTTGGTGTTTTTCAATGTTGAGGTTGCTGTTGTTTTTCAATGTTGAGGTTGTTGTTATTTTTCAATGTTGAGGTTGTTGTTGAATTTGTTGGTGTTTTTCAATGTTGAGGTTGTTGTTGAATTTGTTGGTGTTTTTCAAAGTTGAAGTTGTTGTTGAATTTCAATGTTGAGGTTATTCTTGAATTTGTTGGTGTTTTTAAATGTTGAGGTTGTTGTTTAATTTGTTGGTGTTTTTCAATGTTGAGGTTGTTGTTGTTTTTCAATGTTGAGGTTGTTGTTGAATTTGTTGGTGTTTTTCAATGTTGAGGTTGTTGTTGAATTTGTTGGTGTTTTTATGTTGAGGTTGTTGTTTTTCAATGTTGAGGTTGTTGTTGAATTTTTTGGTGTTTTTCAATGTTGAGGTTGTTGTTGTTTTTCAATGTTGAGGTTGTTGTTGAATTTGTTGGTGTTTTTCAATGTCGAGGTTGTTGTTGAATTTGTTGGTGTTTTTAAATGTCGAGGTTGTTGTTGAATTTCTTGGTGTTTTTCATTGTTGAGGTTGTTGTTGTTTTTCAATGTTGAGGTTGTTGTTGAATTTGTTGGTGTTTTTCAATGTTGAGGTTGTTGTTGTTTTTCAGTGTTGAGGTTGTTGTTGAATTTGTTGGTGTTTTTCTAAGTTGAAGTTGTTGTTGAATTTGTTGGTGTTTTTCAATGTTGAGGTTGTTCTTGTTTTTCAATGTTGAGGTTGTTGTTGAAATTGTTGGTGTTTTTGAATTTCGAGGTTGTTGTTGAATTTGTTGGTGTTTTTCAATGTTGAAGTTGTTGTTGAATTTGTTGGTGTTTTTCAATGTTGAGGTTGTTGTTGTTTTTCAATGTTGAGGTTCTTGTTGAATTTGTTGGTGTTTTTCAATTTCGAGGTTGTTGTTGTTTTTCAATGTTGAGGTTGGTGTTATTTTTCAATGTTGAGGTTGTTCTTGAATTTGTTGGTGTTTTCAATGTTGAGGTTGTTGTTGTTTTTCAATGTTGAGGTTGTTGTTGTATTTGTTGGTGTTTTTCAATGTTGAGGTTGTTGTAGTTTTTCAATGTTCAGGTTGTTGTTGAATTTGTTGGTGTTTTTCAATGTCGAGGTTGTTGTTGAATTTGTTGGTGTTTTTCAATGTTGAATTTGTTGGTGTTTTTCAATGTTGAGGTTGTTGTTGAATTTGTTGGTGTTTTTAAATGTTGAGGTTGTTGTTGAATTTGTTGGTGTTTTTCAATGTTGAGGTTGTTGTTTTTTTTCAATGTTGAGGTTGTTGTTGAATTTGTTGGTGTTTTTCAATGTTGAGGTTGTTGTTGTTGTTCAATGTGGAGGTTGTTGTTGAATTTGTTGGCTTTTTTAAATGTTGAGGTTGTTGTTGAATTTGTTGGTGTTTTTCAATGTTGAGGTTGTTGTTGTTTTTCAATATTGAGGTTGTTGTTGAATTTGATGGTGTTTTTCAATGTCGAGGTTGTTGTTGAATTTGTTGGTGTTTTTCAATGTTGAAGTTGTTGTTGAATTTGTTGGTGTTTTTTATGTTGAGGTTGTTGTTGTTTTTCAATGTTGAGGTTGTTGTTGAATTTGTTGGTGTTTTTCAATGTTGAGGTTGTTGTTGTTTTTCAATGTTGAGGTTGTTGTTATTTTTCAATGTTGAGGTTGTTGTTGAATTTGTTGGTGTTTTTCAATTTCGAGGTTGTTGTTGAATTTGTTGGTGTTTTTCAATGTGGAAGTTGTTGTTGTTTTTCAATGTTGAGGTTATTGTTGAATTTGTTGGTGTTTTTAATTGTTGAGGTTGTTGTTGAATTTGTTGGTGTTTTTCAATGTTGAGGTTGTTGTTGTTTTTCAATATTGAGGTTGTTGTTGAATTTGTTGGTGTTTTTCAATGTTGAGGTTGTTGTTGAATTTGTTGGTGTTTTTCCATTTTGAGGTTGTTGTTATTTTTCATAGTTGAGCTTGTTGTTGAATTTGTTGGTGTTTTTCAAAGTCGAGGTTGTTGTTGAATTTGCTGGTGTTTTTCAATGGTGATTTTGTTGTTGAATTTGTTGGAGTTTTTCAATGTTGAATTTGTTGTTGAATTTGTTGGTGTTTTTCAATGTTGAGGTTGTTGTTGTTTTTCAATATTGAGGTTGTTGTTGAATTTGTTGGTGTTTTTCAATGTTGAGGTTGTTGTTGAATTTGTTGGTGTTTTTCCATGTTGATGTTGTTGTTGATTTTCAATGTTGAGGTTGTTGTTGAATTTGTTGGTGTTTTTACATGTTAAGGTTGTTGTTGAATTTGTTGGTGTTTTTCAATGTTGAGGTTGTTGTTGTTTTTAATGTGGAGGTTGTTGTTGAATTTGTTGGTGTTTTTCAATTTCGAGGTTGTTGCTGAATTTGATGGTGTTTTTCAATGTTGAAGTTGTTGTTGAATTTCTTGGTGTTTTTCAATGTTGAGGTTGTTGTTGTTTTTCAATATTGAGGTTCTTGTTGAATTTGTTGGTGTTTTTCAATGTTGAGGTGATTGTTGAATTTGTTGGTGTTTTTCAATGTTGAGGTTGTTGTTGTTTTTCAATGTTGAGTTTGATGTTGTATTTGTTGGTGTTTTTCAATGTTGAGGTTGTTGTAGTTTTTCAATGTTGAGGTTGTTGTTGAATTTGTTGGTGTTTTTCAATGTCGAGGTTGTTGTTGAATTTGTTGGTGTTTTTCAAAGTTGAAGTTGTTGTTGAATTTGTTGGTGTTCATCAATGTTGAGGTTGTTGTTGAATTTGTTGGTGTTTTAAAATGTTAAGGTTGTTGTTGAATTTGTTGGTGTTTTTCAATGTTGAGGTTGTTGTTGTTTTTAATGTTGAGATTGTTGTTGAATTTGTTGGTGTTTTTCAATGTTGAGGTTGTTGTTGTTTTTCATAGTTGTGGTTGTTGTTGAATTTGTTGGTGTTTTTCCATGTTGATGTTGTTGTTGATTTTCAATGTTGAGGTTGTTGTTGAATTTGTTGGTGTTTTTACATGTTAAGGTTGTTGTTGAATTTGTTGGTGTTTTTCAATGTTGAGGTTGTTGTTGTTGTTCAATGTGGAGGTTGTTGTTGAATTTGTTGGTGTTTTTCAATTTCGAGGTTGTTGCTGAATTTGATGGTGTTTTTCAATGTTGAAGTTGTTGTTGAATTTCTTGGTGTTTTTCAATGTTGAGGTTGTTGTTGTTTTTCAATATTGAGGTTCTTGTTGAATTTGTTGGTGTTTTTCAATGTTGAGGTGATTGTTGAATTTGTTGGTGTTTTTCAATGTTGAGGTTGTTGTTGTTTTTCAATGTTGAGTTTGATGTTGTATTTGTTGGTGTTTTTCAATGTTGAGGTTGTTGTAGTTTTTCAATGTTGAGGTTGTTGTTGAATTTGTTGGTGTTTTTCAATGTCGAGGTTGTTGTTGAATTTGTTGGTGTTTTTCAAAGTTGAAGTTGTTGTTGAATTTGTTGGTGTTCATCAATGTTGAGGTTGTTGTTGAATTTGTTGGTGTTTTAAAATGTTAAGGTTGTTGTTGAATTTGTTGGTGTTTTTCAATGTTGAGGTTGTTGTTGTTTTTAATGTTGAGATTGTTGTTGAATTTGTTGGTGTTTTTCAATGTTGAGGTTGTTGTTGTTTTTCATAGTTGTGGTTGTTGTTGAATTTGTTGGTGTTTTTCAATGTCGAGGTTGTTGTTGATTTTGCTGGTGTTTTTCAATGGTGAATTTGTTGTTGAATTTGTTGGTGTTTTTCAATGTTGAGCTTGTTGTTTTTCAATGTTGAGGTTGTTGTTGAATTTCTTGATGTTTTTCAATGTTGAGGTTGTTGTTGTATTTGTTGGAGTTTTTCAATGTTGAGGTTGTTGTTGTATTTGTTGGTGTTTTTCAATGTTGAGGTTGTTGTAGTTTTTGAATGTTGAGGTTGTTGTTGAATTTGTTGGTGTTTTTCAATGTCGCGGTTGTTGTTGAATTTGTTGGTGTTTTTTAAAGTTGAAGTTGTTGTTGAATTTGTTGTTGTTTTTCAATGTTGAGGTTGTTGTTGTATTTGTTAGAGTTTTTCAATGTTGAGGTTGTTGTTGTTGTTCAATGTGGCGGTTGTTGTTGAATTTGTTGGTGTTTTTAAATGTTGAGGTTGTTGTTGAATTTCTTGGTGTTTTTCAATGTTGAGGTTGTTGTTGTTTTTCAATGTTGAGGTTGTTGTTGAATTTGTTGGTGTTTTTCAATGTTGAGGTTGTTGTTGTTTTTCAATGTTGAGGTTGTTGTTATTTTTCAATGTTGAGGTGATTGTTGAATTTGTTGGTGTTTTTCAATGTTGAGGTTGTTGTTGTTTTTCAATGCTGAGGTTGTTGTTCAATTTGTTGGTGTTTTTCAATGTTGAGGTTGTTGTTGAATTTGTTGCTGTTTTTCAATGTTGAGGTTGTTGTTGTTTTTCAATGTAGAGGTTGTTGTTGAATTTGTTGGTGTTTTTCAATGTTGAGGTTGTTGTTGTTTTTCAGTGTTGAGGTTGTTGTTGAATTTGTTGGTGCTTTTCAATGTTGAGGTTGTTGTTGAATTTGTTGGTGTTTTTCAATGTTGAGGTTGTTGTGGTTTTTCAATGTTAAGGATATTTTTGAATTTGGTGTTTTCGATGTTGAGGTTGTTGTTGAATTTGTTGGTGTTTTTCAATGTTGAGGTTGTTGTTGTTTTTCAATGTTGAGGTTGTTGTTGTATTTGTTGGTGTTTTTCAATGTTGAGGTTGTTGTAGTTTTTCAATGTTGAGGTTCTTGTTGTTTTTCAATGTTGAGGTTGTTGTTATTTTTCAATGTTGAGGTTGTTGTTGAATTTGTTGATGTTTTTCAATTTCGAGGTTGTTGTTGAATTTGTTGGTGTTTTTCAATGTTGAAGTTGTTGTTGAATTTCTTGGTGTTTTTCAATGTTGAGGTTGTTGTTGTTTTTCAATGTTGAGGTTGTTGTTGAATTTGTTGGTGTTTTTCAATGTTGAGGTTGTTGTTGTTTTTCAATGTTGAGGTTGTTGTTATTTTTCAATGTTGAGGTTGTTGTTGAATTTGTTGGTGTTTTTCAATGTTGAGGTTGTTGTTGAACTTGTTGGTGTTTTTCAATGTTGAGGTTGTTGTTGTTTTTCAGCGTTGAGATTATTGTTGAATTTGTTGGTGTTTTTAATTGTTGAGGTTGTTGTTGAATTTGTTGGTGTTTTTCAATTTTGAGGTTGTTGTTGTTTTTCAATGTTGAGGTTGTTGTTGAAATTGTTGGTGTTTTTCAATGTTGAGGGTGTTGTTATTTTTCAATGTTGAGGTGATTGTTGAATTTG
This sequence comes from Isurus oxyrinchus, assembly GCA_026770705.1. Taxonomy (NCBI): domain Eukaryota; kingdom Metazoa; phylum Chordata; class Chondrichthyes; order Lamniformes; family Lamnidae; genus Isurus; species Isurus oxyrinchus. The sequence continues at coordinate 95,917 of JANJGN010001818.1, read as the reverse complement.
TTGCTGTTTTTCAATGTTGAGGTTGTTGTTGTTTTTCAATGTTGAGGTTGTTATTGTATTTGTTGGTGTTTTTCAATGTTGAGGTTGTTGTAGTTTTTCAATGTTGAGGTTGTTGTTGAATTTGTTGGTGTTTTTCAATGTCGAGGTTGTTGTTGAATTTGTTGGTGTTTTTCAAAGTTGAAGTTGTAGTTGAATTTGTTGGTGTTTTTCAATGTTGAGGTTGTTGTTGTATTTATTGTTGAGGTTGTTGTTGAATTTGTTGGTGTTTTTCAATGTTGAGGTTGTTGTTGTTCAATGTGGAGGTTGTTGTTGAATTTGTTGGTGTTTTTAAATGTCGAGGTTGTTGTTGAATTTCTTGGTGTTTTTCAATGTTGAGGTTGTTGGTGTTTTTCAATGTTGAGGTGATTGTTGAATTTGTTGGTGTTTTTCAATGTTGAGGTTGTTGTTGTATTTGTTGGTGTTTTTCAATGTTGAGTTTGTTGTTGTATTTGTTGGTGTTTTTCAATGTTGAGGTTGTTGCAGTTTTTCAATGTTGAGGTTGTTGTTGAATTTGTTGGTGTTTTTCAATGTCGAGGTTGTTGTTGAATTTGTTGGTGTTTTTCAAAGTTGAAGTTGTTGTTGAATTTGTTGGTGTTCATCAATGTTGAGGTTGTTGTTGAATTTGTTGGTGTTTTTAAATGTTAAGGTTGTTGTTGAATTTGTTGGTGTTTTTCAATGTTGAGGTTGTTTGTTTTTAATGTTGAGATTGTTGTTGAATTTGTTGGTGCTTTTCAATGTTGAGGTTGTTGTTGTTGTTCATTGTGGTGGTTGTTGTTGAATTTGTTGGTGTTTTTCAATGTCGAGGTTGTTGTTGAATTTGTTGGAGTTTTTCAATGTTGAATTTGTTGTTGAATTTGTTGGTGTTTTTCAATGTTGAGGTTGTTGTTGTTTTTCAATATTGAGGTTCTTGTTGAATTTGTTGGTGTTTTTCAATGTTGAGGTTGTTGTTGTTTTTCAATGTTGAGGTGAGTGTTGAATTTGTTGGTGTTTTTCAATGTTGAGGTTGTTGTTGTTTTTAATGTTGAGGTTGTTGTTGAATTTGTTGGTGTTTTTCAATGTTGAGGTTGTTGTTGTTGTTCAATGTGGAGGTTGTTGTTGAATTTGTTGGTGTTTTTCAATTTCGTGGTTGTTGCTGAATTTGATGGTGTTTTTCAATGTTGAAGTTGTTGTTGAATTTCTTGGTGTTTTTTAATGTTGAGGTTGTTGTTGTTTTTCAATGTTGAGGTTGTTGTTGTTTTTCAATTTTGAGGTTGTTGTTATTTTTCAATGTTGAGGTGATTGTTGAATTTGTTGGTGTTTTTCAATGTTGAGGTTGTTGTTGTTTTTCAATGTTGAGGTTGTTGTTGTATTTGTTGGTGTTTTTCAATGTTGAGGTTGTTGTAGTTTTTCAATGTTGAGGTTGTTGTTGAATTTGTTGGTGTTTTTCAATGTCGAGGTTGTTGTTGAATTTGTTGGTGTTTTTCAAAGTTGAAGTTGTTGTTGAATTTGTTGGTGTTCATCAATGTTGAGGTTGTTGTTGAATTTGTTGGTGTTTTAAAATGGTAAGGTTGTTGTTGAATTTGTTGCTGTTTTTCAATGTTGAGTTTGTTGTTGTTTTTAATGTTGAGATTGTTGTTGAATTTGTTGGTGTTTTTCAATGTTGAGGTTGTTGTTGTTCTTCATTGTCGAGGTTGTTGTTGAATTTGTTGGTGTTTTTCCATGTTGAGGTTGTTGTTGAATTTGTTGGTGTTTTTCCATGTTGAGGTTGTTGTTGTTTTTCATAGTTGTGGTTGTTGTTGAATTTGTTGGTGTTTTTCAATGTCGAGGTTGTTGTTGATTTTGCTGGTGTTTTTCAATGGTGAATTTGTTGTTGAATTTGTTGGTGTTTTTCAATGTTGAGCTTGTTGTAGTTTTTCAATGTTGAGGTTGTTGTTGAATTTGTTGGTGTTTTTCAATGTCGAGGTTGTTGAATTTGTTGGTGTTTTTAAATGTTAAGGTTGTTGTTGAATTTGTTGGTGTTTTTCAATGTTGAGGTTGTTGTTGTTTTTAATGTTGAGGTTGTCGTTGAATTTGTTGGTGTTTTTCAATGTTGAGGTTGTTGTTGTTGTTCAATGTGGAGGTTGTTGCTGAATTTGTTGGTGTTTTTCAATGTCGAGGTTCTTGTTGAATTTGTTGGAGTTATTCAATGTTGAATTTGTTGTTGAATTTGTTGGTGTTTTTCAATGTTGAGGTTGTTGTTGTTTTTCAATGTTGAGGTTGTTGTTGAATTTGTTGGTGTTTTTCAATTTCGAGGTTGTTGCTGAATTTGATGGTGTTTTTCAATGTTGAAGTTGTTGAATTTGTTGGTGTTTTTCAATGTTGAGGTTGTTGTTGTTTTTCAATGTTGAGGTTGTTGTTGTATTTGTTGGTGTTTTTCAATGTTGAGGTTGTTGTAGTTTTTGAATGTTGAGGTTGTTGTTGAATTTGTTGGTGTTTTTCAATGTCGCGGTTGTTGTTGAATTTGTTGGTGTTTTTTAAAGTTGAAGTTGTTGTTGAATTTGTTGTTGTTTTTCAATGTTGAGGTTGTTGTTGTATTTGTTAGAGTTTTTCAATGTTGAGGTTGTTGTTGTTGTTCAATGTGGCGGTTGTTGTTGAATTTGTTGGTGTTTTTAAATGTTGAGGTTGTTGTTGAATTTCTTGGTGTTTTTCAATGTTGAGGTTGTTGTTGTTTTTCAATGTTGAGGTTGTTGTTGAATTTGTTGGTGTTTTTCAATGTTGAGGTTGTTGTTGTTTTTCAATGTTGAGGTTGTTGTTCAATTTGTTGGTGTTTTTCAATGTTGAGGTTGTTGTTGAATTTGTTGCTGTTTTTCAATGTTGAGGTTGTTGTTGTTTTTCAATGTAGAGGTTGTTGTTGAATTTGTTGGTGTTTTTCAATGTTGAGGTTGTTGTTGTTTTTCAGTGTTGAGGTTGTTGTTGAATTTGTTGGTGCTTTTCAATGTTGAGGTTGTTGTTGAATTTGTTGGTGTTTTTCAATGTTGAGGTTGTTGTTGTTTTTCAATGTTGAGGATATTGTTGAATTTGGTGTTTTCGATGTTGAGGTTGTTGTTGAATTTGTTGGTGTTTTTCAATGTTGAGGTTGTTGTTGTTTTTCAATGTTGAGGTTGTTGTTGTATTTGTTGGTGTTTTTCAATGTTGAGGTTGTTGTAGTTTTTCAATGTTGAGGTTCTTGTTGTTTTTCAATGTTGAGGTTGTTGTTATTTTTCAATGTTGAGGTTGTTGTTGAATTTGTTGGTGTTTTTCAATGTTGAGGTTGTTGTTGAACTTGTTGGTGTTTTTCAATGTTGAGGTTGTTGTTGTTTTTCAGCGTTGAGGTTCTTGTTGAATTTGTTGGTGTTTTTAATTGTTGAGGTTGTTGTTGAATTTGTTGGTGTTTTTCAATTTTGAGGTTGTTGTTGTTTTTCAATGTTGAGGTTGTTGTTGAATTTGTTGGTGTTTTTCAATGTTGACGTTGTTGTTGAATTTGTTGATGTTTTTTATGTTGAGGTTGTTGTTGTTTTTCAATGTTGAGGTTGTTGTTGAATTTGTAGGTGTTTTTCAATGTTGAGGTTGTTGTTGTTTTTCAATGTTGAGGTTGTTGTTGAATTTGTTGGTGTTTTTAAATGTTGAGGATGTTGTTGAATTTGTTGGTGTTTTTCAATGTTGAGGTTGTTGTAGTTTTTCAATGTTGAGGTTGTTGTTGAATTTGTTGGTGTTTTTTAATGTTGAGGTTGTTGTTGTTTTTCAATGTTGAGGTTGTTGTTGAATTTGTTGGTGTTTTTCAATTTCGAGGTTGTTGTTGAATTTGTTGGTGTTTTTCAATGTTGAAGTTGTTGTTGAATTTGTTGGTGTTTTTCAATGTTGAGGTTGTTGTTTTTTTTCAATGTTGAGGTTGTTGTTGAATTTGTTCTTGTTTTTCAATGTTGAGGTTGTTGTTGTTGTTCAATGTGGAGGTTGTTGTTGAATTTGTTGTTGTTTTTCAATGTTGAAGTTGTTGTTGAATTTGTTGGTGTTTTTGAATGTTGAGGTTGTTGTTGTTTTTCAATGTTGAGGTTGTTGTTATTTTTCAATGTTGAGGTTGTTGTTGAATTTGTTGGTGTTTTTCAATTTCGAGGTTGTTGTTGAATTTGTTGGTGTTTTTCAATGTTGAGGTTGTTGTTGAATTTGTTGGTGTTTTTCAATGTTGAGGTTGTTGTTGTTTTTCAATGTTGAGGTTGTTGTTGTTTTTCAATGTTGAGGTTGTTGTTGAATTTGTAGGTGTTTTTCAATGTTGAGGTTGTTGTTGAATTTGTTGGTGTTTTTGAATGTTGAGGTTGTTGTTGTTTTTCAATGTTGAGGTTGTTGTTATTTTTCAATGTTGAGGTTGTTGTTGAATTTGTTGGTGTTTTTCAATTTCGAGGTTGTTGTTGAATTTGTTGGTGTTTTTCAATGTTGAGGTTGTTGTTGAATTTGTTGGTGTTTTTCAATGTTGAGGTTGTTGTTGTTTTTCAATGTTGAGGTTGTTGTTGTTTTTCAATGTTGAGGTTGTTGTTGAATTTGTTGGTGTTTTTAAATGTTGAGGATGTTGTTGAATTTGTTGGTGTTTTTCAATGTTGAGGGTGTTGTTATTTTTCAATGTTGAGGTGATTGTTGAATTTGTTGCTGTTTTTCAATGTTGAGGTTGTTGTTGTTTTTCAATGTTGAGGTTGTTATTGTATTTGTTGGTGTTTTTCAATGTTGAGGTTGTTGTAGTTTTTCAATGTTGAGGTTGTTGTTGAATTTGTTGGTGTTTTTCAATGTCGAGGTTGTTGTTGAATTTGTTGGTGTTTTTCAAAGTTGAAGTTGTAGTTGAATTTGTTGGTGTTTTTCAATGTTGAGGTTGTTGTTGTTTTTATTGTTGAGGTTGTTGTTGAATTTGTTGGTGTTTTTCAATGTTGAGGTTGTTGTTGTTCCATGTGGAGGTTGTTGTTGAATTTGTTGGTGTGTTTAAATGTCGAGGTTGTTGTTGAATTTCTTGTGGTTTTTCAATGTTGAGGTTGTTGTTGTTTTTCAATGTTGAGGTGATTGTTGAATTTGTTGGTGTTTTTCAATGTTGAGGTTGTTGTTGTATTTGTTGGTGTTTTTCAATGTTGAGTTTGTTGTTGTATTTGTTGGTGTTTTTCAATGTTGAGGTTGTTGCAGTTTTTCAATGTTGAGGTTGTTGTTGAATTTGTTGGTGTTTTTCAATGTTGAGGTTGTTTGTTTTTAATGTTGAGATTGTTGTTGAATTTGTTGGTGCTTTTCAATGTTGAGGTTGTTGTTGTTGTTCATTGTGGAGGTTGTTGTTGAATTTGTTGGTGTTTTTCAATGTCGAGGTTGTTGTTGAATTTGTTGGAGTTTTTCAATGTTGAATTTGTTGTTGAATTTGTTGGTGTTTTTCAATGTTGAGGTTGTTGTTGTTTTTCAATATTGAGGTTCTTGTTGAATTTGTTGGTGTTTTTCAATGTTGAGGTTATTGTAGTTTTTCAATGTTGAGGTTGTTGTTGAATTTGTTGGTGTTTTTCAATGTCGAGGTTGTTGTTGAATTTGTTGGTGTTTTTCAAAGTTGAAGTTGTTGTTGAATTTGTTGGTGTTTATCAATGTTGAGGTTGTTGTTGAATTTGTTGGTGTTTTTAAATGTTAAGGTTGTTGTTGAATTTGTTGGTGTTTTTCAATGTTGAGGTTGTTGTTGTTTTTAATGTTGAGGTTGTTGTTGAATTTGTTGGTGTTTTTCAATGTTGAGGTTGTTGTTGTTGTTCAATGTGGAGGTTGTTGTTGAATTTGTTGGTGTTTTTCAATGTCGAGGTTGTTGTTGAATTTGTTGGAGTTTTTCAATGTTGAATTTGTTGTTGAATTTGCTGGTGTTTTTCAATGCTGAGGTTGTTGTTGTTTTTCAATGTTGAGGTTGTTGTTGAATTTGTTGGTGTTTTTCAATTTCGAGGTTGTTGTTGAATTTGTTGGTGTTTTTCAATGTTGAGGTTGTTGTTGTTTTTCAATATTGAGGTTGTTGTTGAATTTGTTGGTGTTTTTCAATGTCGAGGTTGTTGTTGAATTTGTTGGTGTTTTTCAATGTTGAAGTTGTTGTTGAATTTGTTGGTGTTTTTTATGTTGAGGTTGTTGTTGTTTTTCAATGTTGAGGTTGTTGTTGAATTTGTTGGTGTTTTTCAATGTTGAGGTTGTTGTTGTTTTTCAATGTTGAGGTTGTTGTTGTTTTTCAATGTTGAGGATATTGTTGAATTTGATGGTGTTTTTCAATGTTGAGGATGTTGTTGAATTTGTTTTCGTTTTTAAATGTTGAGGTTTATGTTGAATTTGTTGGTGTTTTTCAATGTTGAGGTTGTTGTTGAATTTGTTGGTGTTTTTTAATGTTGAGGTTGTTGTTGTTTTTCAATGTTGAGGTTGTTGTTGAATTTGTTGGTGTTTTTCCATTTCGAGGTTGTTGTTGAATTTGTTGGTGTTTTTCAATGTTGAAGTTGTTGTTGAATTTGTTGGTGTTTTTCAATGTTGAGGTTGTTGTTGTTTTTCAATGTTGAGGTTGTTGTTGAATTTGTTGGTGTTTTTCAATTTCGAGGCAGTTCTTGTTTTTCAATGTTGAGGTTGTTGTTGTTTTTCAATGTTGAGGTTGTTGTTGAATTTGTTGGTGTTTTTAAATGTTGAGGTTGTTGTTGAATTTGTTGGTGTTTTTCAATGTTGAGGTTGTTGTTTTTTTTCAATGTTGAGGTTGTTGTTGAATTTGTTCTTGTTTTTCAATGTTGAGGTTGTTGTTGTTGTTCAATGTGGAGGTTGTTGTTGAATTTGTTGTTGTTTTTCAATGTTGAAGTTGTTGTTGAATTTGTTGGTGTTTTTGAATGTTGAGGTTGTTGTTGTTTTTCAATGTTGAGGTTGTTGTTATTTTTCAATGTTGAGGTTGTTGTTGAATTTGTTGGTGTTTTTCAATTTCGAGGTTGTTGTTGAATTTGTTGGTGTTTTTCAATGTTGAGGTTGTTGTTGAATTTGTTGGTGTTTTTCAATGTTGAGGTTGTTGTTGTTTTTCAATGTTGAGGTTGTTGTTGTTTTTCAATGTTGAGGTTGTTGTTGAATTTGTTGGTGTTTTTCAATGTTGAGGTTGTTGTTGAACTTGTTGGTGTTTTTCAATGTTGAGGTTGTTGTTGTTTTTCAGTGTTGAGGTTATTGTTGAATTTGTTCGTGTTTTCAATTGTTGAGGTTGTTGTTGAATTTGTTGGAGTTTTTCAATGTTGAGGTTGTTGTTGTTTTTCAATGTTGAGGTTGTTGTTGAATTTGTTGGTGTTTTTCAATGTTGAGGTTGTTGTTGAATTTGTTGATGTTTTTTATGTTGAGGTTGTTGTTGTTTTTCAATGTTGAGGTTGTTGTTGAATTTGTTGGTGTTTTTCAATGTTCAGGTTGTTGTTGTTTTTATTGTTGAGGTGATTGTTGAATTTGTTGGTGTTTTTCAATGTCGCGGTTGTTGTTGAATTTGTTGGTGTTTTTTAAAGTTGAAGTTGTTGTTGAATTTGTTGTTGTTTTTCAATGTTGAGGTTGTTGTTGTATTTGTTAGAGTTTTTCAATGTTGAGGTTGTTGTTGTTGTTCAATGTGGCGGTTGTTGTTGAATTTGTTGGTGTTTTTAAATGTTGAGGTTGTTGTTGAATTTCTTGGTGTTTTTCAATGTTGAGGTTGTTGTTGTTTTTCAATGTTGAGGTTGTTGTTGAATTTGTTGGTGTTTTTCAATGTTGAGGTTGTTGTTGTTTTTCAATGTTGAGGTTGTTGTTATTTTTCAATGTTGAGGTGATTGTTGAATTTGTTGGTGTTTTTCAATGTTGAGGTTGTTGTTGTTTTTCAATGCTGAGGTTGTTGTTCAATTTGTTGGTGTTTTTCAATGTTGAGGTTGTTGTTGAATTTGTTGCTGTTTTTCAATGTTGAGGTTGTTGTTGTTTTTCAATGTAGAGGTTGTTGTTGAATTTGTTGGTGTTTTTCAATGTTGAGGTTGTTGTTGTTTTTCAGTGTTGAGGTTGTTGTTGAATTTGTTGGTGCTTTTCAATGTTGAGGTTGTTGTTGAATTTGTTGGTGTTTTTCAATGTTGAGGTTGTTGTGGTTTTTCAATGTTAAGGATATTTTTGAATTTGGTGTTTTCGATGTTGAGGTTGTTGTTGAATTTGTTGGTGTTTTTCAATGTTGAGGTTGTTGTTGTTTTTCAATGTTGAGGTTGTTGTTGTATTTGTTGGTGTTTTTCAATGTTGAGGTTGTTGTAGTTTTTCAATGTTGAGGTTCTTGTTGTTTTTCAATGTTGAGGTTGTTGTTATTTTTCAATGTTGAGGTTGTTGTTGAATTTGTTGATGTTTTTCAATTTCGAGGTTGTTGTTGAATTTGTTGGTGTTTTTCAATGTTGAAGTTGTTGTTGAATTTCTTGGTGTTTTTCAATGTTGAGGTTGTTGTTGTTTTTCAATGTTGAGGTTGTTGTTGAATTTGTTGGTGTTTTTCAATGTTGAGGTTGTTGTTGTTTTTCAATGTTGAGGTTGTTGTTATTTTTCAATGTTGAGGTTGTTGTTGAATTTGTTGGTGTTTTTCAATGTTGAGGTTGTTGTTGAACTTGTTGGTGTTTTTCAATGTTGAGGTTGTTGTTGTTTTTCAGCGTTGAGATTATTGTTGAATTTGTTGGTGTTTTTAATTGTTGAGGTTGTTGTTGAATTTGTTGGTGTTTTTCAATTTTGAGGTTGTTGTTGTTTTTCAATGTTGAGGTTGTTGTTGAAATTGTTGGTGTTTTTCAATGTTGAGGGTGTTGTTATTTTTCAATGTTGAGGTGATTGTTGAATTTGTTGCTGTTTTTCAATGTTGAGGTTGTTGTTGTTTTTCAATGTTGAGGTTGTTATTGTATTTGTTGGTGTTTTTCAATGTTGAGGTTGTTGTAGTTTTTCAATGTTGAGGTTGTTGTTGAATTTGTTGGTGTTTTTCAATGTCGAGGTTGTTGTTGAATTTGTTGGTGTTTTTCAAAGTTGAAGTTGTAGTTGAATTTGTTGGTGTTTTTCAATGTTGAGGTTGTTGTTGTATTTATTGTTGAGGTTGTTGTTGAATTTGTTGGTGTTTTTCAATGTTGAGGTTGTTGTTGTTCAATGTGGAGGTTGTTGTTGAATTTGTTGGTGTTTTTAAATGTCGAGGTTGTTGTTGAATTTCTTGGTGTTTTTCAATGTTGAGGTTGTTGGTGTTTTTCAATGTTGAGGTGATTGTTGAATTTGTTGGTGTTTTTCAATGTTGAGGTTGTTGTTGTATTTGTTGGTGTTTTTCAATGTTGAGTTTGTTGTTGTATTTGTTGGTGTTTTTCAATGTTGAGGTTGTTGCAGTTTTTCAATGTTGAGGTTGTTGTTGAATTTGTTGGTGTTTTTCAATGTCGAGGTTGTTGTTGAATTTGTTGGTGTTTTTCAAAGTTGAAGTTGTTGTTGAATTTGTTGGTGTTCATCAATGTTGAGGTTGTTGTTGAATTTGTTGGTGTTTTTAAATGTTAAGGTTGTTGTTGAATTTGTTGGTGTTTTTCAATGTTGAGGTTGTTTGTTTTTAATGTTGAGATTGTTGTTGAATTTGTTGGTGCTTTTCAATGTTGAGGTTGTTGTTGTTGTTCATTGTGGTGGTTGTTGTTGAATTTGTTGGTGTTTTTCAATGTCGAGGTTGTTGTTGAATTTGTTGGAGTTTTTCAATGTTGAATTTGTTGTTGAATTTGTTGGTGTTTTTCAATGTTGAGGTTGTTGTTGTTTTTCAATATTGAGGTTCTTGTTGAATTTGTTGGTGTTTTTCAATGTTGAGGTTGTTGTTGTTTTTCAATGTTGAGGTGAGTGTTGAATTTGTTGGTGTTTTTCAATGTTGAGGTTGTTGTTGTTTTTAATGTTGAGGTTGTTGTTGAATTTGTTGGTGTTTTTCAATGTTGAGGTTGTTGTTGTTGTTCAATGTGGAGGTTGTTGTTGAATTTGTTGGTGTTTTTCAATTTCGTGGTTGTTGCTGAATTTGATGGTGTTTTTCAATGTTGAAGTTGTTGTTGAATTTCTTGGTGTTTTTTAATGTTGAGGTTGTTGTTGTTTTTCAATGTTGAGGTTGTTGTTGTTTTTCAATTTTGAGGTTGTTGTTATTTTTCAATGTTGAGGTGATTGTTGAATTTGTTGGTGTTTTTCAATGTTGAGGTTGTTGTTGTTTTTCAATGTTGAGGTTGTTGTTGTATTTGTTGGTGTTTTTCAATGTTGAGGTTGTTGTAGTTTTTCAATGTTGAGGTTGTTGTTGAATTTGTTGGTGTTTTTCAATGTCGAGGTTGTTGTTGAATTTGTTGGTGTTTTTCAAAGTTGAAGTTGTTGTTGAATTTGTTGGTGTTCATCAATGTTGAGGTTGTTGTTGAATTTGTTGGTGTTTTAAAATGGTAAGGTTGTTGTTGAATTTGTTGCTGTTTTTCAATGTTGAGTTTGTTGTTGTTTTTAATGTTGAGATTGTTGTTGAATTTGTTGGTGTTTTTCAATGTTGAGGTTGTTGTTGTTCTTCATTGTCGAGGTTGTTGTTGAATTTGTTGGTGTTTTTCCATGTTGAGGTTGTTGTTGAATTTGTTGGTGTTTTTCCATGTTGAGGTTGTTGTTGTTTTTCATAGTTGTGGTTGTTGTTGAATTTGTTGGTGTTTTTCAATGTCGAGGTTGTTGTTGATTTTGCTGGTGTTTTTCAATGGTGAATTTGTTGTTGAATTTGTTGGTGTTTTTCAATGTTGAGCTTGTTGTAGTTTTTCAATGTTGAGGTTGTTGTTGAATTTGTTGGTGTTTTTCAATGTCGAGGTTGTTGAATTTGTTGGTGTTTTTAAATGTTAAGGTTGTTGTTGAATTTGTTGGTGTTTTTCAATGTTGAGGTTGTTGTTGTTTTTAATGTTGAGGTTGTCGTTGAATTTGTTGGTGTTTTTCAATGTTGAGGTTGTTGTTGTTGTTCAATGTGGAGGTTGTTGCTGAATTTGTTGGTGTTTTTCAATGTCGAGGTTCTTGTTGAATTTGTTGGAGTTATTCAATGTTGAATTTGTTGTTGAATTTGTTGGTGTTTTTCAATGTTGAGGTTGTTGTTGTTTTTCAATGTTGAGGTTGTTGTTGAATTTGTTGGTGTTTTTCAATTTCGAGGTTGTTGCTGAATTTGATGGTGTTTTTCAATGTTGAAGTTGTTGAATTTGTTGGTGTTTTTCAATGTTGAGGTTGTTGTTGTTTTTCAATGTTGAGGTTGTTGTTGTATTTGTTGGTGTTTTTCAATGTTGAGGTTGTTGTAGTTTTTGAATGTTGAGGTTGTTGTTGAATTTGTTGGTGTTTTTCAATGTCGCGGTTGTTGTTGAATTTGTTGGTGTTTTTTAAAGTTGAAGTTGTTGTTGAATTTGTTGTTGTTTTTCAATGTTGAGGTTGTTGTTGTATTTGTTAGAGTTTTTCAATGTTGAGGTTGTTGTTGTTGTTCAATGTGGCGGTTGTTGTTGAATTTGTTGGTGTTTTTAAATGTTGAGGTTGTTGTTGAATTTCTTGGTGTTTTTCAATGTTGAGGTTGTTGTTGTTTTTCAATGTTGAGGTTGTTGTTGAATTTGTTGGTGTTTTTCAATGTTGAGGTTGTTGTTGTTTTTCAATGTTGAGGTTGTTGTTCAATTTGTTGGTGTTTTTCAATGTTGAGGTTGTTGTTGAATTTGTTGCTGTTTTTCAATGTTGAGGTTGTTGTTGTTTTTCAATGTAGAGGTTGTTGTTGAATTTGTTGGTGTTTTTCAATGTTGAGGTTGTTGTTGTTTTTCAGTGTTGAGGTTGTTGTTGAATTTGTTGGTGCTTTTCAATGTTGAGGTTGTTGTTGAATTTGTTGGTGTTTTTCAATGTTGAGGTTGTTGTTGTTTTTCAATGTTGAGGATATTGTTGAATTTGGTGTTTTCGATGTTGAGGTTGTTGTTGAATTTGTTGGTGTTTTTCAATGTTGAGGTTGTTGTTGTTTTTCAATGTTGAGGTTGTTGTTGTATTTGTTGGTGTTTTTCAATGTTGAGGTTGTTGTAGTTTTTCAATGTTGAGGTTCTTGTTGTTTTTCAATGTTGAGGTTGTTGTTATTTTTCAATGTTGAGGTTGTTGTTGAATTTGTTGGTGTTTTTCAATGTTGAGGTTGTTGTTGAACTTGTTGGTGTTTTTCAATGTTGAGGTTGTTGTTGTTTTTCAGCGTTGAGGTTCTTGTTGAATTTGTTGGTGTTTTTAATTGTTGAGGTTGTTGTTGAATTTGTTGGTGTTTTTCAATTTTGAGGTTGTTGTTGTTTTTCAATGTTGAGGTTGTTGTTGAATTTGTTGGTGTTTTTCAATGTTGACGTTGTTGTTGAATTTGTTGATGTTTTTTATGTTGAGGTTGTTGTTGTTTTTCAATGTTGAGGTTGTTGTTGAATTTGTAGGTGTTTTTCAATGTTGAGGTTGTTGTTGTTTTTCAATGTTGAGGTTGTTGTTGAATTTGTTGGTGTTTTTAAATGTTGAGGATGTTGTTGAATTTGTTGGTGTTTTTCAATGTTGAGGTTGTTGTAGTTTTTCAATGTTGAGGTTGTTGTTGAATTTGTTGGTGTTTTTTAATGTTGAGGTTGTTGTTGTTTTTCAATGTTGAGGTTGTTGTTGAATTTGTTGGTGTTTTTCAATTTCGAGGTTGTTGTTGAATTTGTTGGTGTTTTTCAATGTTGAAGTTGTTGTTGAATTTGTTGGTGTTTTTCAATGTTGAGGTTGTTGTTTTTTTTCAATGTTGAGGTTGTTGTTGAATTTGTTCTTGTTTTTCAATGTTGAGGTTGTTGTTGTTGTTCAATGTGGAGGTTGTTGTTGAATTTGTTGTTGTTTTTCAATGTTGAAGTTGTTGTTGAATTTGTTGGTGTTTTTGAATGTTGAGGTTGTTGTTGTTTTTCAATGTTGAGGTTGTTGTTATTTTTCAATGTTGAGGTTGTTGTTGAATTTGTTGGTGTTTTTCAATTTCGAGGTTGTTGTTGAATTTGTTGGTGTTTTTCAATGTTGAGGTTGTTGTTGAATTTGTTGGTGTTTTTCAATGTTGAGGTTGTTGTTGTTTTTCAATGTTGAGGTTGTTGTTGTTTTTCAATGTTGAGGTTGTTGTTGAATTTGTAGGTGTTTTTCAATGTTGAGGTTGTTGTTGAATTTGTTGGTGTTTTTGAATGTTGAGGTTGTTGTTGTTTTTCAATGTTGAGGTTGTTGTTATTTTTCAATGTTGAGGTTGTTGTTGAATTTGTTGGTGTTTTTCAATTTCGAGGTTGTTGTTGAATTTGTTGGTGTTTTTCAATGTTGAGGTTGTTGTTGAATTTGTTGGTGTTTTTCAATGTTGAGGTTGTTGTTGTTTTTCAATGTTGAGGTTGTTGTTGTTTTTCAATGTTGAGGTTGTTGTTGAATTTGTTGGTGTTTTTAAATGTTGAGGATGTTGTTGAATTTGTTGGTGTTTTTCAATGTTGAGGGTGTTGTTATTTTTCAATGTTGAGGTGATTGTTGAATTTGTTGCTGTTTTTCAATGTTGAGGTTGTTGTTGTTTTTCAATGTTGAGGTTGTTATTGTATTTGTTGGTGTTTTTCAATGTTGAGGTTGTTGTAGTTTTTCAATGTTGAGGTTGTTGTTGAATTTGTTGGTGTTTTTCAATGTCGAGGTTGTTGTTGAATTTGTTGGTGTTTTTCAAAGTTGAAGTTGTAGTTGAATTTGTTGGTGTTTTTCAATGTTGAGGTTGTTGTTGTTTTTATTGTTGAGGTTGTTGTTGAATTTGTTGGTGTTTTTCAATGTTGAGGTTGTTGTTGTTCCATGTGGAGGTTGTTGTTGAATTTGTTGGTGTGTTTAAATGTCGAGGTTGTTGTTGAATTTCTTGTGGTTTTTCAATGTTGAGGTTGTTGTTGTTTTTCAATGTTGAGGTGATTGTTGAATTTGTTGGTGTTTTTCAATGTTGAGGTTGTTGTTGTATTTGTTGGTGTTTTTCAATGTTGAGTTTGTTGTTGTATTTGTTGGTGTTTTTCAATGTTGAGGTTGTTGCAGTTTTTCAATGTTGAGGTTGTTGTTGAATTTGTTGGTGTTTTTCAATGTTGAGGTTGTTTGTTTTTAATGTTGAGATTGTTGTTGAATTTGTTGGTGCTTTTCAATGTTGAGGTTGTTGTTGTTGTTCATTGTGGAGGTTGTTGTTGAATTTGTTGGTGTTTTTCAATGTCGAGGTTGTTGTTGAATTTGTTGGAGTTTTTCAATGTTGAATTTGTTGTTGAATTTGTTGGTGTTTTTCAATGTTGAGGTTGTTGTTGTTTTTCAATATTGAGGTTCTTGTTGAATTTGTTGGTGTTTTTCAATGTTGAGGTTATTGTAGTTTTTCAATGTTGAGGTTGTTGTTGAATTTGTTGGTGTTTTTCAATGTCGAGGTTGTTGTTGAATTTGTTGGTGTTTTTCAAAGTTGAAGTTGTTGTTGAATTTGTTGGTGTTTATCAATGTTGAGGTTGTTGTTGAATTTGTTGGTGTTTTTAAATGTTAAGGTTGTTGTTGAATTTGTTGGTGTTTTTCAATGTTGAGGTTGTTGTTGTTTTTAATGTTGAGGTTGTTGTTGAATTTGTTGGTGTTTTTCAATGTTGAGGTTGTTGTTGTTGTTCAATGTGGAGGTTGTTGTTGAATTTGTTGGTGTTTTTCAATGTCGAGGTTGTTGTTGAATTTGTTGGAGTTTTTCAATGTTGAATTTGTTGTTGAATTTGCTGGTGTTTTTCAATGCTGAGGTTGTTGTTGTTTTTCAATGTTGAGGTTGTTGTTGAATTTGTTGGTGTTTTTCAATTTCGAGGTTGTTGTTGAATTTGTTGGTGTTTTTCAATGTTGAGGTTGTTGTTGTTTTTCAATATTGAGGTTGTTGTTGAATTTGTTGGTGTTTTTCAATGTCGAGGTTGTTGTTGAATTTGTTGGTGTTTTTCAATGTTGAAGTTGTTGTTGAATTTGTTGGTGTTTTTTATGTTGAGGTTGTTGTTGTTTTTCAATGTTGAGGTTGTTGTTGAATTTGTTGGTGTTTTTCAATGTTGAGGTTGTTGTTGTTTTTCAATGTTGAGGTTGTTGTTGTTTTTCAATGTTGAGGATATTGTTGAATTTGATGGTGTTTTTCAATGTTGAGGATGTTGTTGAATTTGTTTTCGTTTTTAAATGTTGAGGTTTATGTTGAATTTGTTGGTGTTTTTCAATGTTGAGGTTGTTGTTGAATTTGTTGGTGTTTTTTAATGTTGAGGTTGTTGTTGTTTTTCAATGTTGAGGTTGTTGTTGAATTTGTTGGTGTTTTTCCATTTCGAGGTTGTTGTTGAATTTGTTGGTGTTTTTCAATGTTGAAGTTGTTGTTGAATTTGTTGGTGTTTTTCAATGTTGAGGTTGTTGTTGTTTTTCAATGTTGAGGTTGTTGTTGAATTTGTTGGTGTTTTTCAATTTCGAGGCAGTTCTTGTTTTTCAATGTTGAGGTTGTTGTTGTTTTTCAATGTTGAGGTTGTTGTTGAATTTGTTGGTGTTTTTAAATGTTGAGGTTGTTGTTGAATTTGTTGGTGTTTTTCAATGTTGAGGTTGTTGTTTTTTTTCAATGTTGAGGTTGTTGTTGAATTTGTTCTTGTTTTTCAATGTTGAGGTTGTTGTTGTTGTTCAATGTGGAGGTTGTTGTTGAATTTGTTGTTGTTTTTCAATGTTGAAGTTGTTGTTGAATTTGTTGGTGTTTTTGAATGTTGAGGTTGTTGTTGTTTTTCAATGTTGAGGTTGTTGTTATTTTTCAATGTTGAGGTTGTTGTTGAATTTGTTGGTGTTTTTCAATTTCGAGGTTGTTGTTGAATTTGTTGGTGTTTTTCAATGTTGAGGTTGTTGTTGAATTTGTTGGTGTTTTTCAATGTTGAGGTTGTTGTTGTTTTTCAATGTTGAGGTTGTTGTTGTTTTTCAATGTTGAGGTTGTTGTTGAATTTGTTGGTGTTTTTCAATGTTGAGGTTGTTGTTGAACTTGTTGGTGTTTTTCAATGTTGAGGTTGTTGTTGTTTTTCAGTGTTGAGGTTATTGTTGAATTTGTTCGTGTTTTCAATTGTTGAGGTTGTTGTTGAATTTGTTGGAGTTTTTCAATGTTGAGGTTGTTGTTGTTTTTCAATGTTGAGGTTGTTGTTGAATTTGTTGGTGTTTTTCAATGTTGAGGTTGTTGTTGAATTTGTTGATGTTTTTTATGTTGAGGTTGTTGTTGTTTTTCAATGTTGAGGTTGTTGTTGAATTTGTTGGTGTTTTTCAATGTTCAGGTTGTTGTTGTTTTTATTGTTGAGGTGATTGTTGAATTTGTTGGTGTTTTTCAATGTTGAGGTTGTTGTTGTATTTGTTGGTGTTTTTCAATGTTGAGGTTGTTGTTGAATTTGTTGGTGTTTTTCAATGTTGAGGTTGTTGTTGAATTTGTTGATGTTTTTTATGTTGAGGTTGTTGTTGTTTTTCAATGTTGAGGTTGTTGTTGAATTTGTTGGTGTTTTTCAATGTTGAGGTTGTTGTTGTTTTTCAATGTTGAGGTTGTTGTTGAATTTGCTGGTGTTTTTAAATGTTGAGGATGTTGTTGAATTTGTTGGTGTTTTTCAATGTTGAGGTTGTTGTTGTTTTTCAATGTTGAGGTTGATGTTGAATTTGTTGGTGTTTTTCAATTTCGAGGTTGTTGCTGAATTTGATGGTGTTTTTCAATGTTGAGGTTGTTGTTGTTTTTCAATCTTGAGGTTGTTGTTGAATTTGTAGGTGTTTTTCAATGTTGAGGTTGTTGTTGTTTTTCAATGTTGAGGTTGTTGTAGTTTTTCAATGTTGAGGTTGTTGTTGAATTTCTTGGTGTTTTTCAATGTTGAGGTTGTTGTTGTTTTTCAATGTTGAGGTTGTTGTTGAATTTGTTGGTGTTTTTCAATGTTGAGGTTGTTGTTGTTTTTCAATGTTGAGGTTGTTGTTCAATTTGTTGGTGTTTTTCAATGTTGAGGTTGTTGTTGAATTTGTTGCTGTTTTTCAATGTTGAGGTTGTTGTTGTTTTTCAATGTAGAGGTTGTTGTTGAATTTGTTGGTGTTTTTCAATGTTGAGGTTGTTGTTGTTTTTCAGTGTTGAGGTTGTTGTTGAATTTGTTGGTGCTTTTCAATGTTGAGGTTGTTGTTGAATTTGTTGGTGTTTTTCAATGTTGAGGTTGTTGTTGTTTTTCAATGTTGAGGATATTGTTGAATTTGGTGTTTTCGATGTTGAGGTTGTTGTTGAATTTGTTGGTGTTTTTCAATGTTGAGGTTGTTGTTGTTTTTCAATGTTGAGGTTGTTGTTGTATTTGTTGGTGTTTTTCAATGTTGAGGTTGTTGTAGTTTTTCAATGTTGAGGTTCTTGTTGTTTTTCAATGTTGAGGTTGTTGTTATTTTTCAATGTTGAGGTTGTTGTAGAATTTGTTGGTGTTTTTCAATTTCGAGGTTGTTGTTGAATTTGTTGGTGTTTTTCAATGTTGAAGTTGTTGTTGAATTTCTTGGTGTTTTTCAATGTTGAGGTTGTTGTTTTTCAATGTTGAGGTTGTTGTTGAATTTGTTGGTGTTTTTCAATGTTGAGGTTGTTGTTGTTTTTCAATGTTGAGGTTGTTGTTATTTTTCAATGTTGAGGTTGTTGTTGAATTTGTTGGTGTTTTTCAATGTTGAGGTTGTTGTTGAACTTGTTGGTGTTTTTCAATGTTGAGGTTGTTGTTGTTTTTCAGCGTTGAGGTTATTGTTGAATTTGTTGGTGTTTTTAATTGTTGAGGTTGTTGTTGAATTTGTTGGTGTTTTTCAATTTTGAGGTTGTTGTTGTTTTTCAATGTTGAGGTTGTTGTTGAATTTGTTGGTGTTTTTCAATGTTGACGTTGTTGTTGAATTTGTTGATGTTTTTTATGTTGAGGTTGTTGTTGTTTTTCAATGTTGAGGTTGTTGTTGAATTTGTAGGTGTTTTTCAATGTTGAGGTTGTTGTTGTTTTTCAATGTTGAGGTTGTTGTTGAATTTGTTGGTGTTTTTAAATGTTGAGGATGTTGTTGAATTTGTTGGTGTTTTTCAATGTTGAGGGTGTTGTTATTTTTCAATGTAGAGATGATTGTTGAATTTGTTGCTGTTTTTCAATGTTGAGGTTGTTGTTGTTTTTCAATGTTGAGGTTGTTATTGTATTTGTTGGTGTTTTTCAATGTTGAGGTTGTTGTAGTTTTTCAATGTTGAGGTTGTTGTTGAATTTGTTGGTGTTTTTCAATGTCGAGGTTGTTGTTGAATTTGTTGGTGTTTTTCAAAGTTGAAGTTGTAGTTGAATTTGTTGGTGTTTTTCAATGTTGAGGTTGTTGTTTACAATGTTGAGGTTGTTGTTGAATTTGTTGGTGTTTTTCAATGTTGAGGTTGTTGTTGTTCAATGTGGAGGTTGTTGTTGAATTTGTTGGTGTTTTTCAATGTCGAGGTTGTTGTTGAATTTCTTGGCGTTTTTCAATGTTGAGGTTGTTGTTGTTTTTCAATGTTGAGGTGATTGTTGAATTTGTTGGTGTTTTTCAATGTTGAGGTTGTTGTTGTATTTGTTGGTGTTTTTCAATGTTGAGTTTGTTGTTGTATTTGTTGGTGTTTTTCAATGTTGAGGTTGTTGCAGTTTTTCAATGTTGAGGTTGTTGTTGAATTTGTTGGTGTTTTTCAATGTTGAGGTTGTTTGTTTTTAATGTTGAGATTGTTGTTGAATTTGTTGGTGCTTTTCAATGTTGAGGTTGTTGTTGTTGTTCATTGTGGAGGTTGTTGTTGAATTTGTTGGTGTTTTTCAATGTCGAGGTTGTTGTTGAATTTGTTGGAGTTTTTCAATGTTGAATTTGTTGTTGAATTTGTTGGTGTTTTTCAATGTTGAGGTTGTTGTTGTTTTTCAATATTGAGGTTCTTGTTGAATTTGTTGGTGTTTTTCAATGTTGAGGTTGTTGTTGTTTTTCAATGTTGAGGTGAGTGTTGAATTTGTTGGTGTTTTTCAATGTTGAGGTTGTTGTTGTTTTTCAATGTTGAGGTTGTTGTAGTTTTTCAATGTTGAGGTTGTTGTTGAATTTGTTGGTGTTTTTCAATGTCGAGGTTGTTGTTGAATTTGTTGGTGTTTTTCAAAGTTGAAGTTGTTGTTGAATTTGTTAGTGTTTATCAATGTTGAGGTTGTTGTTGAATTTGTTGGTGTTTTTAAATGTTAAGGTTGTTGTTGAATTTGTTGGTGTTTTTCAATGTTGAGGTTGTTGTTGTTTTTAATGTTGAGTTTGTTGTTGAATTTGTTGGTGTTTTTCAATGTTGAGGTTGTTGTTGTTGTTCAATGTGGAGGTTGTTGTTGAATTTGTTGGTGTTTTTCAATGTCGAGGTTGTTGTTGAATTTGTTGGAGTTTTTCAATGTTGAATTTGTTGTTGAATTTGCTGGTGTTTTTCAATGTTGAGGTTGTTGTTGTTTTTCAATGTTGAGGTTGTTGTTGAATTTGTTGGTGTTTTTCAATTTCGAGGTTGTTGTTGAGGTTGTTGTTGTTTTTCAATATTGAGGTTGTTGTTGAATTTGTTGGTGTTTTTCAATGTCGAGGTTGTTGTTGAATTTGTTGGTGTTTTTCAATGTTGAAGTTGTTGTTGAATTTGTTGGTGTTTTTTATGTTGAGGTTGTTGTTGTTTTTCAATGTTGAGGTTGTTGTTGAATTTGTTGGTGTTTTTCAATGTTGAGGTTGTTGTTGTTTTTCAATGTTGAGGTTGTTGTTGTTTTTCAATGTTGAGGATATTGTTGAATTTGATGGTGTTTTTCAATGTTGAGGATGTTGTTGAATTTGTTTTCGTTTTTAAATGTTGAGGTTTATGTTGAATTTGTTGGTGTTTTTCAATGTTGAGGTTGTTGTTGAATTTGTTGGTGTTTTTTAATGGTGAGGTTGTTGTTGTTTTTCAATGTTGAGGTTGTTGTTGAATTTGTTGGTGTTTTTCAATTTCGAGGTTGTTGTTGAATTTGTTGGTGTTTTTCCATGTTGAAGTTGTTGTTGAATTTGTTGGTGTTTTTGAATGTTGAGGTTGTTGTTGTTTTTCAATGTTGAGGTTGTTGTTATTTTTCAATGTTGAGGTTGTTGTTGAATTTGTTGGTGTTTTTCAATTTCGAGGTTGTTGTTGAATTTGTTGGTGTTTTTCAATGTTGAGGTTGTTGTTGAATTTGTAGGTGTTTTTCAATGTTGAGGTTGTTGTTGTTTTTCAATGTTGAGGTTGTTGTTGAATTTGTTGGTGTTTTTAAATGTTGAGGATGTTGTTGAATTTGTTGGTGTTTTTCAATGTTGAGGGTGTTGTTATTTTTCAATGTTGAGGTGATTGTTGAATTTGTTGCTGTTTTTCAATGTTGAGGATGTTGTTGTTTTTCAATGTTGAGGTTGTTATTGTATTTGTTGGTGTTTTTCAATGTTGAGGTTGTTGTAGTTTTTCAATGTTGAGGTTGTTGTTGAATTTGTTGGTGTTTTTCAATGTCGAGGTTGTTGTTGAATTTGTTGGTGTTTTTCAAAGTTGAAGTTGTAGTTGAATTTGTTGGTGTTTTTCAATGTTGAGGTTGTTGTTGTTTTTATTGTTGAGGTTGTTGTTGAATTTGTTGGTGTTTTTCAATGTTGAGGTTGTTGTTGTTCAATGTGGAGGTTGTTGTTGAATTTGTTGGTGTTTTTAAATGTCGAGGTTGTTGTTGAATTTCTTGGCGTTTTTCAATGTTGAATTTGTTGGTGTTTTTCAATGTTGAGGTTGTTGTTGTATTTGTTGGTGTTTTTCAATGTTGAGTTTGTTGTTGTATTTGTTGGTGTTTTTCAATGTTGAGGTTGTTGCAGTTTTTCAATGTTGAGGTTGTTGTTGAATTTGTTGGTGTTTTTCAATGTTGAGGTTGTTTGTTTTTAATGTTGAGATTGTTGTTGAATTTGTTCGTGCTTTTCAATGTTGAGGTTGTTGTTGTTGTTCATTGTGGAGGTTGTTGTTGAATTTGTTGGTGTTTTTCAATGTCGAGGTTGTTGTTGAATTTGTTGGAGTTTTTCAATGTTGAATTTGTTGTTGAATTTGTTGGTGTTTTTCAATGTTGAGGTTGTTGTTGTTTTTCAATATTGAGGTTCTTGTTGAATTTGTTGGTGTTTTTCAATGTTGAGGTTGTTGTTGTTTTTCAATGTTGAGGTGAGTGTTGAATTTGTTGGTGTTTTTCAATGTTGAGGTTGTTGTTGTTTTTCAATGTTGAGGTTGTTGTAGTTTTTCAATGTTGAGGTTGTTGTTGAATTTGTTGGTGTTTTTCAATGTCGAGGTTGTTGTTGAATTTGTTGGTGTTTTTCAAAGTTGAAGTTGTTGTTGAATTTGTTGGTGTTTATCAATGTTGAGGTTGTTGTTGAATTTGTTGGTGTTTTTAAATGTTAAGGTTGTTGTTGAATTTGTTGGTGTTTTTCAATGTTGAGGTTGTTGTTGTTTTTAATGTTGAGGTTGTTGTTGAATTTGTTGGTGTTTTTCAATGTTGAGGTTGTTGTTGTTGTTCAATGTGGAGGTTGTTGTTGAATTTGTTGGTGTTTTTCAATGTCGAGGTTGTTGTTGAATTTGTTGGAGTTTTTCAATGTTGAATTTGTTGTTGAATTTGCTGGTGTTTTTCAATGTTGAGGTTGTTGTTGTTTTTCAATGTTGAGGTTGTTGTTGAATTTGTTGGTGTTTTTCAATTTCGAGGTTGTTGTTGAATTTGTTGGTGTTTTTCAATGTTGAGGTTGTTGTTGAATTTGTTGGTGTTTTTCAATGTTGAGGTTGTTGTTGTTTTTCAATATTGAGGTTGTTGTTGAATTTGTTGGTGTTTTTCAATGTCGAGGTTGTTGTTGAATTTGTTGGTGTTTTTCAATGTTGAAGTTGTTGTTGAATTTGTTGGTGTTTTTTATGTTGAGGTTGTTGTTGTTTTTCAATGTTGAGGTTGTTGTTGAATTTGTTGGTGTTTTTCAATGTTGAGGTTGTTGTTGTTTTTCAATGTTGAGGTTGTTGTTGTTTTTCAATGTTGAGGATATTGTTGAATTTGATGGTGTTTTTCAATGTTGAGGATGTTGTTGAATTTGCTTTCGTTTTTAAATGTTGAGGTTTATGTTGAATTTGTTGGTGTTTTTCAATGTTGAGGTTGTTGTTGAATTTGTTGGTGTTTTTTAATGTTGAGGTTGATGTTGTTTTTCAATGTTGAGGTTGTTGTTGAATTTGTTGGTGTTTTTCAATTTCGAGGTTGTTGTTGAATTTGTTGGTGTTTTTCAATGTTGAAGTTGTTGTTGAATTTGTTGGTGTTTTTCAATGTTGAGGTTGTTGTTGTTTTTCAATGTTGAGGTTGTTGTTGAATTTGTTGGTGTTTTTCAATTTCGAGGCAGTTCTTGTTTTTCAATGTTGAGGTTGTTGTTGTTTTTCAATGTTGAGGTTGTTGTTGAATTTGTTGGTGTTTTTAAATGTTGAGGTTGTTGTTGAATTTGTTGGTGTTTTTCAATGTTGAGGTTGTTGTTGAATTTGTTCTTGTTTTTCAATGTTGAGATTGTTGTTGTTGTTCAATGTGGAGGTTGTTGTTGAATTTGTTGTTGTTTTTCAATGTTGAAGTTGTTGTTGAATTTGTTGGTGTTTTTGAATGTTGAGGTTGTTGTTGTTTTTCAATGTTGAGGTTGTTGTTATTTTTCAATGTTGAGGTTGTTGTTGAATTTGTTGGTGTTTTTCAATTTCGAGGTTGTTGTTGAATTTGTTGGTGTTTTTCAATGTTGAGGTTGTTGTTGAATTTGTTGGTGTTTTTCAATGTTGAGGTTGTTGTTGTTTTTCAATGTTGAGGTTGTTGTTGTTTTTCAATGTTGAGGTTGTTGTTGAATTTGTTGGTGTTTTTCAATGTTGAGGTTGTTGTTGAACTTGTTGGTGTTTTTCAATGTTGAGGTTGTTGTTGTTTTTCAGTGTTGAGGTTATTGTTGAATTTGTTCGTGTTTTCAATTGTTGAGGTTGTTGTTGAATTTGTTGGTGTTTTTCAATGTTGAGGTTGTTGTTGAATTTGTTGATGTTTTTTTATGTTGAGGTTGTTGTTGTTTTTCAATGTTGAGGTTGTTGTTGAATTTGTTGGTGTTTTTCAATGTTGAGGTTGTTGTTGTTTTTCAATGTTGAGGTTGTTGTTGAATTTGCTGGTGTTTTTAAATGTTGAGGATGTTGTTGAATTTGTTGGTGTTTTTCAAAGTTGAGGTTGTTGTTGTTTTTCAGTGTTGATGTTGTTGTTGAATTTGTTGGTGTTTTTCAATGTTGAGGTTGTTGTTGTTTTTCAATGTTGAGGTTGATGTTGAATTTGTTGGTGTTTTTCAATTTCGAGGTTGTTGCTGAATTTGATGGTGTTTTTCAATGTTGAGGTTGTTGTTGTTTTTCAATGTTGAGGTTGTTGTTGAATTTGTAGGTGTTTTTCAATGTTGAGGTTGTTGTTGTTTTTCAATGTTGAGGTTGTTGTAGTTTTTCAATGTTGAGGTTGTTGTTGAATTTGTTGGTGTTTTTCAATGTCGAGGTTGTTGTTGAATTTGTTGGTGTTTTTCAAAGTTGAATTTGTAGTTGAATTTGTTGGTGTTTATCAATGTTGAGGTTGTTGTTGAATTTGTTGGCGTTTTTAAATGTTAAGGTTGTTGTTGAATTTGTTGGTGTTTTTCAATGTTCAGGTTGTTGTTGTTTTTATTGTTGAGCTGATTGTTGAATTTGTTGGTGTTTTTCAATGTTGAGGTTGTTGTTGTATTTGTTGGTGTTTTTCAATGTTGAGGTTGTTGTTGTATTTGTTGGTGTTTTTCAATGTTGAGGTTGTTGTAATTTTTCAATGTTGAGGTTGTTGTTGAATTTGTTGGTGTTTTTCAATGTCGATGTTTTTGTTGAATTTGTTGGTGTTTTTCAAAGTTGAAGTTGTTGTTGAATTTGTTGGTGTTCATCAATGTTGAGGTTGTTGTTGAATTTGTTGGTGTTTTTAAATGTTAACGTTGTTGTTGAATTTGTTGGTGTTTTTCAATGTTGAGGTTGTTGTTGTTGTTCATTGTGGAGGTTGTTGTTGAATTTGTTGGTGTTTTTCAATGTCGAGGTTGTTGTTGAATTTGTTGGTGTTTTTCAATGTTGAATTTGTTGTTGAATTTGTTGGTGTTTTTCAATGTTGAGGTTGTTGTTGTTTTTCAATATTGAGGTTGTTATTGAATTTGTTGGTGTTTTTCAATGTTGAGGTTGTTGTTGTTTTTCAATGTTGAGGTGAATGTTGAATTTGTTGGTGTTTTTCAATGTTGAGGTTGTTGTTGTTTTTCAATGTTGAGGTTGTTGTTGTATTTGTTGGAGTTTTTCAATGTTGAGGTTGTTGTAGTTTTTCAATGTTGAGGTTGTTGTTGAATTTGTTGGTGTTTTTCAATGTCGAGGTTGTTGTTGAATTTGTTGGTGTTTTTCAAAGTTGAAGTTGTTGTTGAATTTGTTGGTGTTTTTAAATGTTAAGGTTGTTGTTGAATTTGTTGGTGTTTTTCAATTTTGAGGTTGTTGTTGTTTTTAATGTTGAGGTTGTTGTTGAATTTGTTGGTGTTTTTCAATGTTGAGGTTGTTTTTGTTGTTCAATGTGGAGGTTGTTGTTGAATTTGTTGGTGTTTTTCAATGTCGAGGTTGTTGTTGAATTTGTTGGTGTTTTTCAAAGTTGAAGTTGTTGTTGAATTTGTTGGTGTTCATCAATGTTGAGGTTGTTGTTGAATTTGTTGGCGTTTTTAAATGTTAAGGTTGTTGTTGAATTTGTTGGTGTTTTTCAATGTTCAGGTTGTTGTTGTTTTTATTGTTGAGGTGATTGTTGAATTTGTTGGTGTTTTTCAATGTTGAGGTTGTTGTTGTATTTGTTGGTGTTTTTCAATGTCGAGGTTGTTGTTGAATTTGTTGGAGTTTTTCAATGTTGAATTTGTTGTTGAATTTGCTGGTGTTTTTCAATGTTGAGGTTGTTGTTGTTTTTCAATGTTGAGGTTGTTGTTGAATTTGTTGGTGTTTTTCAATTTCGAGGTTGTTGTTGAATTTGTTGGTGTTTTTCAATGTTGAGGTTGTTGTTGAATTTGTTGGTGTTTTTCAATGTTGAGGTTGTTGTTGTTTTTCAATATTGACGTTGTTGTTGAATTTGTTGGTGTTTTTCAATGTCGAGGTTGTTGTTGAATTTGTTGGTGTTTTTCAATGTTGAAGTTGTTGTTGAATTTGTTGGTGTTTTTTATGTTGAGGTTGTTGTTGTTTTTCAATGTTGAGGTTGTTGTTGAATTTGTTGGTGTTTTTCAATGTTGAGGTTGTTGTTGTTTTTCAATGTTGAGGTTGTTGTTGTTTTTCAATGTTGAGGATATTGTTGAATTTGATGGTGTTTTTCAATGTTGAGGTTGTTGTTGAATTTGTTTTCGTTTTTAAATGTTGAGGTTTATGTTGAATTTGTTGGTGTTTTTCAATGTTGAGGTTGTTGTTGAATTTGTTGGTGTTTTTTAATGTTGAGGTTGTTGTTGTTTTTCAATGTTGAGGTTGTTGTTGAATTTGTAGGTGTTTTTCAATGTTGAGGTTGTTGTTGTTTTTCAATGTTGAGGGTGTTGTTATTTTTCAATGTTGAGGTGATTGTTGAATTTGTTGCTGTTTTTCAATGTTGAGGTTGTTGTGGTTTTTCAATGTTGAGGTTGTTATTGTATTTGTTGGTGTTTTTCAATGTTGAGGTTGTTGTAGTTTTTCAATGTTGAGGTTGTTGTTGAATTTGTTGGTGTTTTTCAATGTCGAGGTTGTTGTTGAATTTGTTGGTGTTTTTCAAAGTTGAATTTGTAGTTGAATTTGTTGGTGTTTATCAATGTTGAGGTTGTTGTTGAATTTGTTGGCGTTTTTAAATGTTAAGGTTGTTGTTGAATTTGTTGGTGTTTTTCAATGTTCAGGTTGTTGTTGTTTTTATTGTTGAGGTGATTGTTGAATTTGTTGGTGTTTTTCAATGTTGAGGTTGTTGTTGTATTTGTTGGTGTTTTTCAATGTTGAGGTTGTTGTTGTATTTGTTGGTGTTTTTCAATGTTGAGGTTGTTGTAGTTTTTCAATGTTGAGGTTGTTGTTGAATTTGTTGGTGTTTTTCAATGTCGATGTTTTTGTTGAATTTGTTGGTGTTTTTCAAAGTTGAAGTTGTTGTTGAATTTGTTGGTGTTCATCAATGTTGAGGTTGTTGTTGAATTTGTTGGTGTTTTTAAATGTTAACGTTGTTGTTGAATTTGTTGGTGTTTTTCAATGTTGAGGTTGTTGTTGTTTTTAATGTTGAGATTGTTGTTGAATTTGTTGGTGTTTTTCAATGTTGAGGTTGTTGTTGTTGTTCATTGTGGAGGTTGTTGTTGAATTTGTAGGTGTTTTTCAATGTCGAGGTTGTTGTTGAATTTGTTGGTGTTTTTCAATGTTGAATTTGTTGTTGAATTTGTTGGTGTTTTTCAATGTTGAGGTTGTTGTTGTTTTTCAATATTGAGGTTGTTATTGAATTTGTTGGTGTTTTTCAATGTTGAGGTTGTTGTTGAATTTGTTGGTGTTTTTCCATGTTGAGGTTGTTGTTGTTTTTCATAGTTGAGGTTGTTGTTGAATTTGCTGGTGTTTTTCAATGTCGAGGTTGTTGTTGAATTTGCTGGTGTTTTTCAATGGTGAATTTGTTGTTGAATTTGTTGGTGTTTTTCAATGTTGAGCTTGTTGTTGTTTTTCAATGTTGAGGTTGTTGTTGAATTTGTTGGTGTTTTTCAATGTTGAGGTTGTTGTTGTTTTTCAATGTTGAGGTGAATGATGAATTTGTTGGTGTTTTTCAATGTTGAGGTTGTTGTTGTTTTTCAATGTTGAGGTTGTTGTTGTATTTGTTGGAGTTTTTCAATGTTGAGGTTGTTGTAGTTTTTCAATGTTGAGGTTGTTGTTGAATTTGTTGGTGTTTTTCAATGTCGAGGTCGTTGTTGAATTTGTTGGTGTTTTTCAAAGTTGAAGTTGTTGTTGAATTTGTTGGTGTTTTTAAATGTTAAGGTTGTTGTTGAATTTGTTGGTGTTTTTCAATTTTGAGGTTGTTGTTGTTTTTAATGTTGAGGTTGTTGTTGAATTTGTTGGTGTTTTTCAATGTTGAGGTTGTTGTTGTTTTTCAATGTTGAGGTTGTTGTTGAATTTGTTGGTGTTTTTCAATTTCGAGGTTGTTGCTGAATTTGATGCTGTTTTTCAATGTTGAAGTTGTTGTTGAATTTCTTGGTGTTTTTCAATGTTGAGGTTGTTGTTGTTTTTCAATGTTGAGGTTGTTGTTGAATTTGTTGGTGTTTTTCAATGTTGAGGTTGTTGTTGTTTTTCAATGTTGAGGTTGTTGTTATTTTTCAAAGTTCAGGTGATTGTTGAATTTGTTGGTGTTTTTCAATGTTGAGGTTGTTGTTGTTTTTCAATGTTGAGGTTGTTGTTGTATTTGTTGGTGTTTTTCAATGTTGAGGTTGTTGTAGTTTTTCAATGTTGAGGTTGTTGTTGAATTTGTTGGTGTTTTTGAATGTTGAGGTTGTTGTTGTTTTTCAATGTTGAGGTTGTTGTTATTTTTCAATGTTGAGGTTGTTGTTGAATTTGTTGGTGTTTTTCAATTTCGAGGTTGTTGTTGAATTTGTTGGTGTTTTTCAATGTTGAGGTTGTTGTTGAATTTGTTGGTGTTTTTCAATGTTGAGGTTGTTGTTGTTTTTCAATGTTGAGGTTGTTGTTGTTTTTCAATGTTGAGGTTGTTGTTGAATTTGTTGGTGTTTTTAAATGTTGAGGATGTTGTTGAATTTGTTGGTGTTTTTCAATGTTGAGGGTGTTGTTATTTTTCAATGTTGAGGTGATTGTTGAATTTGTTGCTGTTTTTCAATGTTGAGGTTGTTGTTGTTTTTCAATGTTGAGGTTGTTATTGTATTTGTTGGTGTTTTTCAATGTTGAGGTTGTTGTAGTTTTTCAATGTTGAGGTTGTTGTTGAATTTGTTGGTGTTTTTCAATGTCGAGGTTGTTGTTGAA
This sequence comes from Isurus oxyrinchus, assembly GCA_026770705.1. Lineage (NCBI taxonomy): Eukaryota > Metazoa > Chordata > Chondrichthyes > Lamniformes > Lamnidae > Isurus > Isurus oxyrinchus. Next base: position 67,950 of record JANJGN010001818.1, on the reverse strand, counting down.
TTTGTTGGTGTTTTTCAAAGTTGAAGTTGTAGTTGAATTTGTTGGTGTTTTTCAATGTTGAGGTTGTTGTTGTTTTTATTGTTGAGGTTGTTGTTGAATTTGTTGGTGTTTTTCAATGTTGAGGTTGTTGTTGTTCCATGTGGAGGTTGTTGTTGAATTTGTTGGTGTGTTTAAATGTCGAGGTTGTTGTTGAATTTCTTGTGGTTTTTCAATGTTGAGGTTGTTGTTGTTTTTCAATGTTGAGGTGATTGTTGAATTTGTTGGTGTTTTTCAATGTTGAGGTTGTTGTTGTATTTGTTGGTGTTTTTCAATGTTGAGTTTGTTGTTGTATTTGTTGGTGTTTTTCAATGTTGAGGTTGTTGCAGTTTTTCAATGTTGAGGTTGTTGTTGAATTTGTTGGTGTTTTTCAATGTTGAGGTTGTTTGTTTTTAATGTTGAGATTGTTGTTGAATTTGTTGGTGCTTTTCAATGTTGAGGTTGTTGTTGTTGTTCATTGTGGAGGTTGTTGTTGAATTTGTTGGTGTTTTTCAATGTCGAGGTTGTTGTTGAATTTGTTGGAGTTTTTCAATGTTGAATTTGTTGTTGAATTTGTTGGTGTTTTTCAATGTTGAGGTTGTTGTTGTTTTTCAATATTGAGGTTCTTGTTGAATTTGTTGGTGTTTTTCAATGTTGAGGTTATTGTAGTTTTTCAATGTTGAGGTTGTTGTTGAATTTGTTGGTGTTTTTCAATGTCGAGGTTGTTGTTGAATTTGTTGGTGTTTTTCAAAGTTGAAGTTGTTGTTGAATTTGTTGGTGTTTATCAATGTTGAGGTTGTTGTTGAATTTGTTGGTGTTTTTAAATGTTAAGGTTGTTGTTGAATTTGTTGGTGTTTTTCAATGTTGAGGTTGTTGTTGTTTTTAATGTTGAGGTTGTTGTTGAATTTGTTGGTGTTTTTCAATGTTGAGGTTGTTGTTGTTGTTCAATGTGGAGGTTGTTGTTGAATTTGTTGGTGTTTTTCAATGTCGAGGTTGTTGTTGAATTTGTTGGAGTTTTTCAATGTTGAATTTGTTGTTGAATTTGCTGGTGTTTTTCAATGCTGAGGTTGTTGCTGTTTTTCAATGTTGAGGTTGTTGTTGAATTTGTTGGTGTTTTTCAATTTCGAGGTTGTTGTTGAATTTGTTGGTGTTTTTCAATGTTGAGGTTGTTGTTGTTTTTCAATATTGAGGTTGTTGTTGAATTTGTTGGTGTTTTTCAATGTCGAGGTTGTTGTTGAATTTGTTGGTGTTTTTCAATGTTGAAGTTGTTGTTGAATTTGTTGGTGTTTTTTATGTTGAGGTTGTTGTTGTTTTTCAATGTTGAGGTTGTTGTTGAATTTTTTGGTGTTTTTCAATGTTGAGGTTGTTGTTGTTTTTCAATGTTGAGGTTGTTGTTGTTTTTCAATGTTGAGGATATTGTTGAATTTGATGGTGTTTTTCAATGTTGAGGATGTTGTTGAATTTGTTTTCGTTTTTAAATGTTGAGGTTTATGTTGAATTTGTTGGTGTTTTTCAATGTTGAGGTTGTTGTTGAATTTGTTGGTGTTTTTTAATGTTGAGGTTGTTGTTGTTTTTCAATGTTGAGGTTGTTGTTGAATTTGTTGGTGTTTTTCCATTTCGAGGTTGTTGTTGAATTTGTTGGTGTTTTTCAATGTTGAAGTTGTTGTTGAATTTGTTGGTGTTTTTCAATGTTGAGGTTGTTGTTGTTTTTCAATGTTGAGGTTGTTGTTGAATTTGTTGGTGTTTTTCAATTTCGAGGCAGTTCTTGTTTTTCAATGTTGAGGTTGTTGTTGTTTTTCAATGTTGAGGTTGTTGTTGAATTTGTTGGTGTTTTTAAATGTTGAGGTTGTTGTTGAATTTGTTGGTGTTTTTCAATGTTGAGGTTGTTGTTTTTTTTCAATGTTGAGGTTGTTGTTGAATTTGTTCTTGTTTTTCAATGTTGAGGTTGTTGTTGTTGTTCAATGTGGAGGTTGTTGTTGAATTTGTTGTTGTTTTTCAATGTTGAGGTTGTTGTTGTTGTTCAATGTGGAGGTTGTTGTTGAATTTGTTGTTGTTTTTCAATGTTGAAGTTGTTGTTGAATTTGTTGGTGTTTTTGAATGTTGAGGTTGTTGTTGTTTTTCAATGTTGAGGTTGTTGTTATTTTTCAATGTTGAGGTTGTTGTTGAATTTGTTGGTGTTTTTCAATTTCGAGGTTGTTGTTGAATTTGTTGGTGTTTTTCAATGTTGAGGTTGTTGTTGAATTTGTTGGTGTTTTTCAATGTTGAGGTTGTTGTTGAACTTGTTGGTGTTTTTCAATGTTGAGGTTGTTGTTGTTTTTCAGTGTTGAGGTTATTGTTGAATTTGTTCGTGTTTTCAATTGTTGAGGTTGTTGTTGAATTTGTTGGAGTTTTTCAATGTTGAGGTTGTTGTTGTTTTTCAATGTTGAGGTTGTTGTTGAATTTGTTGGTGTTTTTCAATGTTGAGGTTGTTGTTGAATTTGTTGATGTTTTTTATGTTGAGGTTGTTGTTGTTTTTCAATGTTGAGGTTGTTGTTGAATTTGTTGGTGTTTTTCAATGTTCAGGTTGTTGTTGTTTTTATTGTTGAGGTGATTGTTGAATTTGTTGGTGTTTTTCAATGTTGAGGTTGTTGTTGTATTTGTTGGTGTTTTTCAATGTTGAGGTTGTTGTTGAATTTGTTGGTGTTTTTCAATGTTGAGGTTGTTGTTGAATTTGTTGATGTTTTTTATGTTGAGTTTGTTGTTGTTTTTCAATGTTGAGGTTGTTGTTGAATTTGTTGGTGTTTTTCAATGTTGAGGTTGTTGTTGTTTTTCAATGTTGAGGTTGTTGTTGAATTTGCTGGTGTTTTTAAATGTTGAGGATGTTGTTGAATTTGTTGGTGTTTTTCAATGTTGAGGTTGTTGTTGTTTTTCAATGTTGAGGTTGATGTTGAATTTGTTGGTGTTTTTCAATTTCGAGGTTGTTGCTGAATTTGATGGTGTTTTTCAATGTTGAGGTTGTTGTTGTTTTTCAATCTTGAGGTTGTTGTTGAATTTGTAGGTGTTTTTCAATGTTGAGGTTGTTGTTGTTTTTCAATGTTGAGGTTGTTGTAGTTTTTCAATGTTGAGGTTGTTGTTGAATTTCTTGGTGTTTTTCAATGTTGAGGTTGTTGTTGTTTTTCAATGTTGAGGTTGTTGTTGAATTTGTTGGTGTTTTTCAATGTTGAGGTTGTTGTTGTTTTTCAATGTTGAGGTTGTTGTTCAATTTGTTGGTGTTTTTCAATGTTGAGGTTGTTGTTGAATTTGTTGCTGTTTTTCAATGTTGAGGTTGTTGTTGTTTTTCAATGTAGAGGTTGTTGTTGAATTTGTTGGTGTTTTTCAATGTTGAGGTTGTTGTTGTTTTTCAGTGTTGAGGTTGTTGTTGAATTTGTTGGTGCTTTTCAATGTTGAGGTTGTTGTTGAATTTGTTGGTGTTTTTCAATGTTGAGGTTGTTGTTGTTTTTCAATGTTGAGGATATTGTTGAATTTGGTGTTTTCGATGTTGAGGTTGTTGTTGAATTTGTTGGTGTTTTTCAATGTTGAGGTTGTTGTTGTTTTTCAATGTTGAGGTTGTTGTTGTATTTGTTGGTGTTTTTCAATGTTGAGGTTGTTGTAGTTTTTCAATGTTGAGGTTCTTGTTGTTTTTCAATGTTGAGGTTGTTGTTATTTTTCAATGTTGAGGTTGTTGTAGAATTTGTTGGTGTTTTTCAATTTCGAGGTTGTTGTTGAATTTGTTGGTGTTTTTCAATGTTGAAGTTGTTGTTGAATTTCTTGGTGTTTTTCAATGTTGAGGTTGTTGTTTTTCAATGTTGAGGTTGTTGTTGAATTTGTTGGTGTTTTTCAATGTTGAGGTTGTTGTTGTTTTTCAATGTTGAGGTTGTTGTTATTTTTCAATGTTGAGGTTGTTGTTGAATTTGTTGGTGTTTTTCAATGTTGAGGTTGTTGTTGAACTTGTTGGTGTTTTTCAATGTTGAGGTTGTTGTTGTTTTTCAGCGTTGAGGTTATTGTTGAATTTGTTGGTGTTTTTAATTGTTGAGGTTGTTGTTGAATTTGTTGGTGTTTTTCATTTTTGAGGTTGTTGTTGTTTTTCAATGTTGAGGTTGTTGTTGAATTTGTTGGTGTTTTTCAATGTTGACGTTGTTGTTGAATTTGTTGATGTTTTTTATGTTGAGGTTGTTGTTGTTTTTCAATGTTGAGGTTGTTGTTGAATTTGTAGGTGTTTTTCAATGTTGAGGTTGTTGTTGTTTTTCAATGTTGAGGTTGTTGTTGAATTTGTTGGTGTTTTTAAATGTTGAGGATGTTGTTGAATTTGTTGGTGTTTTTCAATGTTGAGGGTGTTGTTATTTTTCAATGTAGAGATGATTGTTGAATTTGTTGCTGTTTTTCAATGTTGAGGTTGTTGTTGTTTTTCAATGTTGAGGTTGTTATTGTATTTGTTGGTGTTTTTCAATGTTGAGGTTGTTGTAGTTTTTCAATGTTGAGGTTGTTGTTGAATTTGTTGGTGTTTTTCAATGTCGAGGTTGTTGTTGAATTTGTTGGTGTTTTTCAAAGTTGAAGTTGTAGTTGAATTTGTTGGTGTTTTTCAATGTTGAGGTTGTTGTTTACAATGTTGAGGTTGTTGTTGAATTTGTTGGTGTTTTTCAATGTTGAGGTTGTTGTTGTTCAATGTGGAGGTTGTTGTTGAATTTGTTGGTGTTTTTAAATGTCGAGGTTGTTGTTGAATTTCTTGGCGTTTTTCAATGTTGAGGTTGTTGTTGTTTTTCAATGTTGAGGTGATTGTTGAATTTGTTGGTGTTTTTCAATGTTGAGGTTGTTGTTGTATTTGTTGGTGTTTTTCAATGTTGAGTTTGTTGTTGTATTTGTTGGTGTTTTTCAATGTTGAGGTTGTTGCAGTTTTTCAATGTTGAGGTTGTTGTTGAATTTGTTGGTGTTTTTCCATGTTGAGGTTGTTGTTGTTTTTCATAGTTGAGGTTGTTGTTGAATTTGCTGGTGTTTTTCAATGTCGAGGTTGTTGTTGAATTTGCTGGTGTTTTTCAATGGTGAATTTGTTGTTGAATTTGTTGGTGTTTTTCAATGTTGAGCTTGTTGTTGTTTTTCAATGTTGAGGTTGTTGTTGAATTTGTTGGTGTTTTTCAATGTTGAGGTTGTTGTTGTTTTTCAATGTTGAGGTGAATGATGAATTTGTTGGTGTTTTTCAATGTTGAGGTTGTTGTTGTTTTTCAATGTTGAGGTTGTTGTTGTATTTGTTGGAGTTTTTCAATGTTGAGGTTGTTGTAGTTTTTCAATGTTGAGGTTGTTGTTGAATTTGTTGGTGTTTTTCAATGTCGAGGTCGTTGTTGAATTTGTTGGTGTTTTTCAAAGTTGAAGTTGTTGTTGAATTTGTTGGTGTTTTTAAATGTTAAGGTTGTTGTTGAATTTGTTGGTGTTTTTCAATTTTGAGGTTGTTGTTGTTTTTAATGTTGAGGTTGTTGTTGAATTTGTTGGTGTTTTTCAATGTTGAGGTTGTTGTTGTTTTTCAATGTTGAGGTTGTTGTTGAATTTGTTGGTGTTTTTCAATTTCGAGGTTGTTGCTGAATTTGATGCTGTTTTTCAATGTTGAAGTTGTTGTTGAATTTCTTGGTGTTTTTCAATGTTGAGGTTGTTGTTGTTTTTCAATGTTGAGGTTGTTGTTGAATTTGTTGGTGTTTTTCAATGTTGAGGTTGTTGTTGTTTTTAAATGTTGAGGTTGTTGTTATTTTTCAAAGTTCAGGTGATTGTTGAATTTGTTGGTGTTTTTCAATGTTGAGGTTGTTGTTGTTTTTCAATGTTGAGGTTGTTGTTGTATTTGTTGGTGTTTTTCAATGTTGAGTTTGTTGTAGTTTTTCAATGTTGAGGTTGTTGTTGAATTTGTTGGTGTTTTTGAATGTTGAGGTTGTTGTTGTTTTTCAATGTTGAGGTTGTTGTTATTTTTCAATGTTGAGGTTGTTGTTGAATTTGTTGGTGTTTTTCAATTTCGAGGTTGTTGTTGAATTTGTTGGTGTTTTTCAATGTTGAGGTTGTTGTTGAATTTGTTGGTGTTTTTCAATGTTGAGGTTGTTGTTGTTTTTCAATGTTGAGGTTGTTGTTGTTTTTCAATGTTGAGGTTGTTGTTGAATTTGTTGGTGTTTTTAAATGTTGAGGATGTTGTTGAATTTGTTGGTGTTTTTCAATGTTGAGGGTGTTGTTATTTTTCAATGTTGAGGTGATTGTTGAATTTGTTGCTGTTTTTCAATGTTGAGGTTGTTGTTGTTTTTCAATGTTGAGGTTGTTATTGTATTTGTTGGTGTTTTTCAATGTTGAGGTTGTTGTAGTTTTTCAATGTTGAGGTTGTTGTTGAATTTGTTGGTGTTTTTCAATGTCGAGGTTGTTGTTGAATTTGTTGGTGTTTTTCAAAGTTGAAGTTGTAGTTGAATTTGTTGGTGTTTTTCAATGTTGAGGTTGTTGTTGTTTTTATTGTTGAGGTTGTTGTTGAATTTGTTGGTGTTTTTCAATGTTGAGGTTGTTGTTGTTCCATGTGGAGGTTGTTGTTGAATTTGTTGGTGTGTTTAAATGTCGAGGTTGTTGTTGAATTTCTTGTGGTTTTTCAATGTTGAGGTTGTTGTTGTTTTTCAATGTTGAGGTGATTGTTGAATTTGTTGGTGTTTTTCAATGTTGAGGTTGTTGTTGTATTTGTTGGTGTTTTTCAATGTTGAGTTTGTTGTTGTATTTGTTGGTGTTTTTCAATGTTGAGGTTGTTGCAGTTTTTCAATGTTGAGGTTGTTGTTGAATTTGTTGGTGTTTTTCAATGTTGAGGTTGTTTGTTTTTAATGTTGAGATTGTTGTTGAATTTGTTGGTGCTTTTCAATGTTGAGGTTGTTGTTGTTGTTCATTGTGGAGGTTGTTGTTGAATTTGTTGGTGTTTTTCAATGTCGAGGTTGTTGTTGAATTTGTTGGAGTTTTTCAATGTTGAATTTGTTGTTGAATTTGTTGGTGTTTTTCAATGTTGAGGTTGTTGTTGTTTTTCAATATTGAGGTTCTTGTTGAATTTGTTGGTGTTTTTCAATGTTGAGGTTATTGTAGTTTTTCAATGTTGAGGTTGTTGTTGAATTTGTTGGTGTTTTTCAATGTCGAGGTTGTTGTTGAATTTGTTGGTGTTTTTCAAAGTTGAAGTTGTTGTTGAATTTGTTGGTGTTTATCAATGTTGAGGTTGTTGTTGAATTTGTTGGTGTTTTTAAATGTTAAGGTTGTTGTTGAATTTGTTGGTGTTTTTCAATGTTGAGGTTGTTGTTGTTTTTAATGTTGAGGTTGTTGTTGAATTTGTTGGTGTTTTTCAATGTTGAGGTTGTTGTTGTTGTTCAATGTGGAGGTTGTTGTTGAATTTGTTGGTGTTTTTCAATGTCGAGGTTGTTGTTGAATTTGTTGGAGTTTTTCAATGTTGAATTTGTTGTTGAATTTGCTGGTGTTTTTCAATGCTGAGGTTGTTGCTGTTTTTCAATGTTGAGGTTGTTGTTGAATTTGTTGGTGTTTTTCAATTTCGAGGTTGTTGTTGAATTTGTTGGTGTTTTTCAATGTTGAGGTTGTTGTTGTTTTTCAATATTGAGGTTGTTGTTGAATTTGTTGGTGTTTTTCAATGTCGAGGTTGTTGTTGAATTTGTTGGTGTTTTTCAATGTTGAAGTTGTTGTTGAATTTGTTGGTGTTTTTTATGTTGAGGTTGTTGTTGTTTTTCAATGTTGAGGTTGTTGTTGAATTTTTTGGTGTTTTTCAATGTTGAGGTTGTTGTTGTTTTTCAATGTTGAGGTTGTTGTTGTTTTTCAATGTTGAGGATATTGTTGAATTTGATGGTGTTTTTCAATGTTGAGGATGTTGTTGAATTTGTTTTCGTTTTTAAATGTTGAGGTTTATGTTGAATTTGTTGGTGTTTTTCAATGTTGAGGTTGTTGTTGAATTTGTTGGTGTTTTTTAATGTTGAGGTTGTTGTTGTTTTTCAATGTTGAGGTTGTTGTTGAATTTGTTGGTGTTTTTCCATTTCGAGGTTGTTGTTGAATTTGTTGGTGTTTTTCAATGTTGAAGTTGTTGTTGAATTTGTTGGTGTTTTTCAATGTTGAGGTTGTTGTTGTTTTTCAATGTTGAGGTTGTTGTTGAATTTGTTGGTGTTTTTCAATTTCGAGGCAGTTCTTGTTTTTCAATGTTGAGGTTGTTGTTGTTTTTCAATGTTGAGGTTGTTGTTGAATTTGTTGGTGTTTTTAAATGTTGAGGTTGTTGTTGAATTTGTTGGTGTTTTTCAATGTTGAGGTTGTTGTTTTTTTTCAATGTTGAGGTTGTTGTTGAATTTGTTCTTGTTTTTCAATGTTGAGGTTGTTGTTGTTGTTCAATGTGGAGGTTGTTGTTGAATTTGTTGTTGTTTTTCAATGTTGAGGTTGTTGTTGTTGTTCAATGTGGAGGTTGTTGTTGAATTTGTTGTTGTTTTTCAATGTTGAAGTTGTTGTTGAATTTGTTGGTGTTTTTGAATGTTGAGGTTGTTGTTGTTTTTCAATGTTGAGGTTGTTGTTATTTTTCAATGTTGAGGTTGTTGTTGAATTTGTTGGTGTTTTTCAATTTCGAGGTTGTTGTTGAATTTGTTGGTGTTTTTCAATGTTGAGGTTGTTGTTGAATTTGTTGGTGTTTTTCAATGTTGAGGTTGTTGTTGTTTTTCAATGTTGAGGTTGTTGTTGTTTTTCAATGTTGAGGTTGTTGTTGAATTTGTTGGTGTTTTTCAATGTTGAGGTTGTTGTTGAACTTGTTGGTGTTTTTCAATGTTGAGGTTGTTGTTGTTTTTCAGTGTTGAGGTTATTGTTGAATTTGTTCGTGTTTTCAATTGTTGAGGTTGTTGTTGAATTTGTTGGAGTTTTTCAATGTTGAGGTTGTTGTTGTTTTTCAATGTTGAGGTTGTTGTTGAATTTGTTGGTGTTTTTCAATGTTGAGGTTGTTGTTGAATTTGTTGATGTTTTTTATGTTGAGGTTGTTGTTGTTTTTCAATGTTGAGGTTGTTGTTGAATTTGTTGGTGTTTTTCAATGTTCAGGTTGTTGTTGTTTTTATTGTTGAGGTGATTGTTGAATTTGTTGGTGTTTTTCAATGTTGAGGTTGTTGTTGTATTTGTTGGTGTTTTTCAATGTTGAGGTTGTTGTTGAATTTGTTGGTGTTTTTCAATGTTGAGGTTGTTGTTGAATTTGTTGATGTTTTTTATGTTGAGTTTGTTGTTGTTTTTCAATGTTGAGGTTGTTGTTGAATTTGTTGGTGTTTTTCAATGTTGAGGTTGTTGTTGTTTTTCAATGTTGAGGTTGTTGTTGAATTTGCTGGTGTTTTTAAATGTTGAGGATGTTGTTGAATTTGTTGGTGTTTTTCAATGTTGAGGTTGTTGTTGTTTTTCAATGTTGAGGTTGATGTTGAATTTGTTGGTGTTTTTCAATTTCGAGGTTGTTGCTGAATTTGATGGTGTTTTTCAATGTTGAGGTTGTTGTTGTTTTTCAATCTTGAGGTTGTTGTTGAATTTGTAGGTGTTTTTCAATGTTGAGGTTGTTGTTGTTTTTCAATGTTGAGGTTGTTGTAGTTTTTCAATGTTGAGGTTGTTGTTGAATTTCTTGGTGTTTTTCAATGTTGAGGTTGTTGTTGTTTTTCAATGTTGAGGTTGTTGTTGAATTTGTTGGTGTTTTTCAATGTTGAGGTTGTTGTTGTTTTTCAATGTTGAGGTTGTTGTTCAATTTGTTGGTGTTTTTCAATGTTGAGGTTGTTGTTGAATTTGTTGCTGTTTTTCAATGTTGAGGTTGTTGTTGTTTTTCAATGTAGAGGTTGTTGTTGAATTTGTTGGTGTTTTTCAATGTTGAGGTTGTTGTTGTTTTTCAGTGTTGAGGTTGTTGTTGAATTTGTTGGTGCTTTTCAATGTTGAGGTTGTTGTTGAATTTGTTGGTGTTTTTCAATGTTGAGGTTGTTGTTGTTTTTCAATGTTGAGGATATTGTTGAATTTGGTGTTTTCGATGTTGAGGTTGTTGTTGAATTTGTTGGTGTTTTTCAATGTTGAGGTTGTTGTTGTTTTTCAATGTTGAGGTTGTTGTTGTATTTGTTGGTGTTTTTCAATGTTGAGGTTGTTGTAGTTTTTCAATGTTGAGGTTCTTGTTGTTTTTCAATGTTGAGGTTGTTGTTATTTTTCAATGTTGAGGTTGTTGTAGAATTTGTTGGTGTTTTTCAATTTCGAGGTTGTTGTTGAATTTGTTGGTGTTTTTCAATGTTGAAGTTGTTGTTGAATTTCTTGGTGTTTTTCAATGTTGAGGTTGTTGTTTTTCAATGTTGAGGTTGTTGTTGAATTTGTTGGTGTTTTTCAATGTTGAGGTTGTTGTTGTTTTTCAATGTTGAGGTTGTTGTTATTTTTCAATGTTGAGGTTGTTGTTGAATTTGTTGGTGTTTTTCAATGTTGAGGTTGTTGTTGAACTTGTTGGTGTTTTTCAATGTTGAGGTTGTTGTTGTTTTTCAGCGTTGAGGTTATTGTTGAATTTGTTGGTGTTTTTAATTGTTGAGGTTGTTGTTGAATTTGTTGGTGTTTTTCATTTTTGAGGTTGTTGTTGTTTTTCAATGTTGAGGTTGTTGTTGAATTTGTTGGTGTTTTTCAATGTTGACGTTGTTGTTGAATTTGTTGATGTTTTTTATGTTGAGGTTGTTGTTGTTTTTCAATGTTGAGGTTGTTGTTGAATTTGTAGGTGTTTTTCAATGTTGAGGTTGTTGTTGTTTTTCAATGTTGAGGTTGTTGTTGAATTTGTTGGTGTTTTTAAATGTTGAGGATGTTGTTGAATTTGTTGGTGTTTTTCAATGTTGAGGGTGTTGTTATTTTTCAATGTAGAGATGATTGTTGAATTTGTTGCTGTTTTTCAATGTTGAGGTTGTTGTTGTTTTTCAATGTTGAGGTTGTTATTGTATTTGTTGGTGTTTTTCAATGTTGAGGTTGTTGTAGTTTTTCAATGTTGAGGTTGTTGTTGAATTTGTTGGTGTTTTTCAATGTCGAGGTTGTTGTTGAATTTGTTGGTGTTTTTCAAAGTTGAAGTTGTAGTTGAATTTGTTGGTGTTTTTCAATGTTGAGGTTGTTGTTTACAATGTTGAGGTTGTTGTTGAATTTGTTGGTGTTTTTCAATGTTGAGGTTGTTGTTGTTCAATGTGGAGGTTGTTGTTGAATTTGTTGGTGTTTTTAAATGTCGAGGTTGTTGTTGAATTTCTTGGCGTTTTTCAATGTTGAGGTTGTTGTTGTTTTTCAATGTTGAGGTGATTGTTGAATTTGTTGGTGTTTTTCAATGTTGAGGTTGTTGTTGTATTTGTTGGTGTTTTTCAATGTTGAGTTTGTTGTTGTATTTGTTGGTGTTTTTCAATGTTGAGGTTGTTGCAGTTTTTCAATGTTGAGGTTGTTGTTGAATTTGTTGGTGTTTTTCAATGTTGAGGTTGTTTGTTTTTAATGTTGAGATTGTTGTTGAATTTGTTGGTGCTTTTCAATGTTGAGGTTGTTGTTGTTGTTCATTGTGGAGGTTGTTGTTGAATTTGTTGGTGTTTTTCAATGTCGAGGTTGTTGTTGAATTTGTTGGAGTTTTTCAATGTTGAATTTGTTGTTGAATTTGTTGGTGTTTTTCAATGTTGAGGTTGTTGTTGTTTTTCAATATTGAGGTTCTTGTTGAATTTGTTGGTGTTTTTCAATGTTGAGGTTGTTGTTGTTTTTCAATGTTGAGGTGAGTGTTGAATTTGTTGGTGTTTTTCAATGTTGAGGTTGTTGTTGTTTTTCAATGTTGAGGTTGTTGTAATTTTTCAATGTTGAGGTTGTTGTTGAATTTGTTGGTGTTTTTCAATGTCGAGGTTGTTGTTGAATTTGTTGGTGTTTTTCAAAGTTGAAGTTGTTGTTGAATTTGTTAGTGTTTATCAATGTTGAGGTTGTTGTTGAATTTGTTGGTGTTTTTAAATGTTAAGGTTGTTGTTGAATTTGTTGGTGTTTTTCAATGTTGAGGTTGTTGTTGTTTTTAATGTTGAGTTTGTTGTTGAATTTGTTGGTGTTTTTCAATGTTGAGGTTGTTGTTGTTGTTCAATGTGGAGGTTGTTGTTGAATTTGTTGGTGTTTTTCAATGTCGAGGTTGTTGTTGAATTTGTTGGAGTTTTTCAATGTTGAATTTGTTGTTGAATTTGCTGGTGTTTTTCAATGTTGAGGTTGTTGTTGTTTTTCAATGTTGAGGTTGTTGTTGAATTTGTTGGTGTTTTTCAATTTCGAGGTTGTTGTTGAGGTTGTTGTTGTTTTTCAATATTGAGGTTGTTGTTGAATTTGTTGGTGTTTTTCAATGTCGAGGTTGTTGTTGAATTTGTTGGTGTTTTTCAATGTTGAAGTTGTTGTTGAATTTGTTGGTGTTTTTTATGTTGAGGTTGTTGTTGTTTTTCAATGTTGAGGTTGTTGTTGAATTTGTTGGTGTTTTTCAATGTTGAGGTTGTTGTTGTTTTTCAATGTTGAGGTTGTTGTTGTTTTTCAATGTTGAGGATATTGTTGAATTTGATGGTGTTTTTCAATGTTGAGGATGTTGTTGAATTTGTTTTCGTTTTTAAATGTTGAGGTTTATGTTGAATTTGTTGGTGTTTTTCAATGTTGAGGTTGTTGTTGAATTTGTTGGTGTTTTTTAATGGTGAGGTTGTTGTTGTTTTTCAATGTTGAGGTTGTTGTTGAATTTGTTGGTGTTTTTCAATTTCGAGGTTGTTGTTGAATTTGTTGGTGTTTTTCCATGTTGAAGTTGTTGTTGAATTTGTTGGTGTTTTTGAATGTTGAGGTTGTTGTTGTTTTTCAATGTTGAGGTTGTTGTTATTTTTCAATGTTGAGGTTGTTGTTGAATTTGTTGGTGTTTTTCAATTTCGAGGTTGTTGTTGAATTTGTTGGTGTTTTTCAATGTTGAGGTTGTTGTTGAATTTGTAGGTGTTTTTCAATGTTGAGGTTGTTGTTGTTTTTCAATGTTGAGGTTGTTGTTGAATTTGTTGGTGTTTTTAAATGTTGAGGATGTTGTTGAATTTGTTGGTGTTTTTCAATGTTGAGGGTGTTGTTATTTTTCAATGTTGAGGTGATTGTTGAATTTGTTGCTGTTTTTCAATGTTGAGGATGTTGTTGTTTTTCAATGTTGAGGTTGTTATTGTATTTGTTGGTGTTTTTCAATGTTGAGGTTGTTGTAGTTTTTCAATGTTGAGGTTGTTGTTGAATTTGTTGGTGTTTTTCAATGTCGAGGTTGTTGTTGAATTTGTTGGTGTTTTTCAAAGTTGAAGTTGTAGTTGAATTTGTTGGTGTTTTTCAATGTTGAGGTTGTTGTTGTTTTTATTGTTGAGGTTGTTGTTGAATTTGTTGGTGTTTTTCAATGTTGAGGTTGTTGTTGTTCAATGTGGAGGTTGTTGTTGAATTTGTTGGTGTTTTTAAATGTCGAGGTTGTTGTTGAATTTCTTGGCGTTTTTCAATGTTGAATTTGTTGGTGTTTTTCAATGTTGAGGTTGTTGTTGTATTTGTTGGTGTTTTTCAATGTTGAGTTTGTTGTTGTATTTGTTGGTGTTTTTCAATGTTGAGGTTGTTGCAGTTTTTCAATGTTGAGGTTGTTGTTGTATTTGTTGGTGTTTTTCAATGTTGAGGTTGTTTGTTTTTAATGTTGAGATTGTTGTTGAATTTGTTCGTGCTTTTCAATGTTGAGGTTGTTGTTGTTGTTCATTGTGGAGGTTGTTGTTGAATTTGTTGGTGTTTTTCAATGTCGAGGTTGTTGTTGAATTTGTTGGAGTTTTTCAATGTTGAATTTGTTGTTGAATTTGTTGGTGTTTTTCAATGTTGAGGTTGTTGTTGTTTTTCAATATTGAGGTTCTTGTTGAATTTGTTGGTGTTTTTCAATGTTGAGGTTGTTGTTGTTTTTCAATGTTGAGGTGAGTGTTGAATTTGTTGGTGTTTTTCAATGTTGAGGTTGTTGTTGTTTTTCAATGTTGAGGTTGTTGTAGTTTTTCAATGTTGAGGTTGTTGTTGAATTTGTTGGTGTTTTTCAATGTCGAGGTTGTTGTTGAATTTGTTGGTGTTTTTCAAAGTTGAAGTTGTTGTTGAATTTGTTGGTGTTTATCAATGTTGAGGTTGTTGTTGAATTTGTTGGTGTTTTTAAATGTTAAGGTTGTTGTTGAATTTGTTGGTGTTTTTCAATGTTGAGGTTGTTGTTGTTTTTAATGTTGAGGTTGTTGTTGAATTTGTTGGTGTTTTTCAATGTTGAGGTTGTTGTTGTTGTTCAATGTGGAGGTTGTTGTTGAATTTGTTGGTGTTTTTCAATGTCGAGGTTGTTGTTGAATTTGTTGGAGTTTTTCAATGTTGAATTTGTTGTTGAATTTGCTGGTGTTTTTCAATGTTGAGGTTGTTGTTGTTTTTCAATGTTGAGGTTGTTGTTGAATTTGTTGGTGTTTTTCAATTTCGAGGTTGTTGTTGAATTTGTTGGTGTTTTTCAATGTTGAGGTTGTTGTTGAATTTGTTGGTGTTTTTCAATGTTGAGGTTGTTGTTGTTTTTCAATATTGAGGTTGTTGTTGAATTTGTTGGTGTTTTTCAATGTCGAGGTTGTTGTTGAATTTGTTGGTGTTTTTCAATGTTGAAGTTGTTGTTGAATTTGTTGGTGTTTTTTATGTTGAGGTTGTTGTTGTTTTTCAATGTTGAGGTTGTTGTTGAATTTGTTGGTGTTTTTCAATGTTGAGGTTGTTGTTGTTTTTCAATGTTGAGGTTGTTGTTGTTTTTCAATGTTGAGGATATTGTTGAATTTGATGGTGTTTTTCAATGTTGAGGATGTTGTTGAATTTGCTTTCGTTTTTAAATGTTGAGGTTTATGTTGAATTTGTTGGTGTTTTTCAATGTTGAGGTTGTTGTTGAATTTGTTGGTGTTTTTTAATGTTGAGGTTGATGTTGTTTTTCAATGTTGAGGTTGTTGTTGAATTTGTTGGTGTTTTTCAATTTCGAGGTTGTTGTTGAATTTGTTGGTGTTTTTCAATGTTGAAGTTGTTGTTGAATTTGTTGGTGTTTTTCAATGTTGAGGTTGTTGTTGTTTTTCAATGTTGAGGTTGTTGTTGAATTTGTTGGTGTTTTTCAATTTCGAGGCAGTTCTTGTTTTTCAATGTTGAGGTTGTTGTTGTTTTTCAATGTTGAGGTTGTTGTTGAATTTGTTGGTGTTTTTAAATGTTGAGGTTGTTGTTGAATTTGTTGGTGTTTTTCAATGTTGAGGTTGTTGTTGAATTTGTTCTTGTTTTTCAATGTTGAGGTTGTTGTTGTTGTTCAATGTGGAGGTTGTTGTTGAATTTGTTGTTGTTTTTCAATGTTGAAGTTGTTGTTGAATTTGTTGGTGTTTTTGAATGTTGAGGTTGTTGTTGTTTTTCAATGTTGAGGTTGTTGTTATTTTTCAATGTTGAGGTTGTTGTTGAATTTGTTGGTGTTTTTCAATTTCGAGGTTGTTGTTGAATTTGTTGGTGTTTTTCAATGTTGAGGTTGTTGTTGAATTTGTTGGTGTTTTTCAATGTTGAGGTTGTTGTTGTTTTTCAATGTTGAGGTTGTTGTTGTTTTTCAATGTTGAGGTTGTTGTTGAATTTGTTGGTGTTTTTCAATGTTGAGGTTGTTGTTGAACTTGTTGGTGTTTTTCAATGTTGAGGTTGTTGTTGTTTTTCAGTGTTGAGGTTATTGTTGAATTTGTTCGTGTTTTCAATTGTTGAGGTTGTTGTTGAATTTGTTGGTGTTTTTCAATGTTGAGGTTGTTGTTGAATTTGTTGATGTTTTTTATGTTGAGGTTGTTGTTGTTTTTCAATGTTGAGGTTGTTGTTGAATTTGTTGGTGTTTTTCAATGTTGAGGTTGTTGTTGTTTTTCAATGTTGAGGTTGTTGTTGAATTTGCTGGTGTTTTTAAATGTTGAGGATGTTGTTGAATTTGTTGGTGTTTTTCAAAGTTGAGGTTGTTGTTGTTTTTCAGTGTTGATGTTGTTGTTGAATTTGTTGGTGTTTTTCAATGTTGAGGTTGTTGTTGTTTTTCAATGTTGAGGTTGATGTTGAATTTGTTGGTGTTTTTCAATTTCGAGGTTGTTGCTGAATTTGATGGTGTTTTTCAATGTTGAGGTTGTTGTTGTTTTTCAATGTTGAGGTTGTTGTTGAATTTGTAGGTGTTTTTCAATGTTGAGGTTGTTGTTGTTTTTCAATGTTGAGGTTGTTGTAGTTTTTCAATGTTGAGGTTGTTGTTGAATTTGTTGGTGTTTTTCAATGTCGAGGTTGTTGTTGAATTTGTTGGTGTTTTTCAAAGTTGAATTTGTAGTTGAATTTGTTGGTGTTTATCAATGTTGAGGTTGTTGTTGAATTTGTTGGCGTTTTTAAATGTTAAGGTTGTTGTTGAATTTGTTGGTGTTTTTCAATGTTCAGGTTGTTGTTGTTTTTATTGTTGAGGTGATTGTTGAATTTGTTGGTGTTTTTCAATGTTGAGGTTGTTGTTGTATTTGTTGGTGTTTTTCAATGTTGAGGTTGTTGTTGTATTTGTTGGTGTTTTTCAATGTTGAGGTTGTTGTAATTTTTCAATGTTGAGGTTGTTGTTGAATTTGTTGGTGTTTTTCAATGTCGATGTTTTTGTTGAATTTGTTGGTGTTTTTCAAAGTTGAAGTTGTTGTTGAATTTGTTGGTGTTCATCAATGTTGAGGTTGTTGTTGAATTTGTTGGTGTTTTTAAATGTTAACGTTGTTGTTGAATTTGTTGGTGTTTTTCAATGTTGAGGTTGTTGTTGTTGTTCATTGTGGAGGTTGTTGTTGAATTTGTTGGTGTTTTTCAATGTCGAGGTTGTTGTTGAATTTGTTGGTGTTTTTCAATGTTGAATTTGTTGTTGAATTTGTTGGTGTTTTTCAATGTTGAGGTTGTTGTTGTTTTTCAATATTGAGGTTGTTATTGAATTTGTTGGTGTTTTTCAATGTTGAGGTTGTTGTTGTTTTTCAATGTTGAGGTGAATGTTGAATTTGTTGGTGTTTTTCAATGTTGAGGTTGTTGTTGTTTTTCAATGTTGAGGTTGTTGTTGTATTTGTTGGAGTTTTTCAATGTTGAGGTTGTTGTAGTTTTTCAATGTTGAGGTTGTTGTTGAATTTGTTGGTGTTTTTCAATGTCGAGGTTGTTGTTGAATTTGTTGGTGTTTTTCAAAGTTGAAGTTGTTGTTGAATTTGTTGGTGTTTTTAAATGTTAAGGTTGTTGTTGAATTTGTTGGTGTTTTTCAATTTTGAGGTTGTTGTTGTTTTTAATGTTGAGGTTGTTGTTGAATTTGTTGGTGTTTTTCAATGTTGAGGTTGTTTTTGTTGTTCAATGTGGAGGTTGTTGTTGAATTTGTTGGTGTTTTTCAATGTCGAGGTTGTTGTTGAATTTGTTGGTGTTTTTCAAAGTTGAAGTTGTGGTTGAATTTGTTGGTGTTCATCAATGTTGAGGTTGTTGTTGAATTTGTTGGCGTTTTTAAATGTTAAGGTTGTTGTTGAATTTGTTGGTGTTTTTCAATGTTCAGGTTGTTGTTGTTTTTATTGTTGAGGTGATTGTTGAATTTGTTGGTGTTTTTCAATGTTGAGGTTGTTGTTGTATTTGTTGGTGTTTTTCAATGTCGAGGTTGTTGTTGAATTTGTTGGAGTTTTTCAATGTTGAATTTGTTGTTGAATTTGCTGGTGTTTTTCAATGTTGAGGTTGTTGTTGTTTTTCAATGTTGAGGTTGTTGTTGAATTTGTTGGTGTTTTTCAATTTCGAGGTTGTTGTTGAATTTGTTGGTGTTTTTCAATGTTGAGGTTGTTGTTGAATTTGTTGGTGTTTTTCAATGTTGAGGTTGTTGTTGTTTTTCAATATTGACGTTGTTGTTGAATTTGTTGGTGTTTTTCAATGTCGAGGTTGTTGTTGAATTTGTTGGTGTTTTTCAATGTTGAAGTTGTTGTTGAATTTGTTGGTGTTTTTTATGTTGAGGTTGTTGTTGTTTTTCAATGTTGAGGTTGTTGTTGAATTTGTTGGTGTTTTTCAATGTTGAGGTTGTTGTTGTTTTTCAATGTTGAGGTTGTTGTTGTTTTTCAATGTTGAGGATATTGTTGAATTTGATGGTGTTTTTCAATGTTGAGGTTGTTGTTGAATTTGTTTTCGTTTTTAAATGTTGAGGTTTATGTTGAATTTGTTGGTGTTTTTCAATGTTGAGGTTGTTGTTGAATTTGTTGGTGTTTTTTAATGTTGAGGTTGTTGTTGTTTTTCAATGTTGAGGTTGTTGTTGAATTTGTAGGTGTTTTTCAATGTGGAGGTTGTTGTTGTTTTTCAATGTTGAGGGTGTTGTTATTTTTCAATGTTGAGGTGATTGTTGAATTTGTTGCTGTTTTTCAATGTTGAGGTTGTTGTGGTTTTTCAATGTTGAGGTTGTTATTGTATTTGTTGGTGTTTTTCAATGTTGAGGTTGTTGTAGTTTTTCAATGTTGAGGTTGTTGTTGAATTTGTTGGTGTTTTTCAATGTCGAGGTTGTTGTTGAATTTGTTGGTGTTTTTCAAAGTTGAATTTGTAGTTGAATTTGTTGGTGTTTATCAATGTTGAGGTTGTTGTTGAATTTGTTGGCGTTTTTAAATGTTAAGGTTGTTGTTGAATTTGTTGGTGTTTTTCAATGTTCAGGTTGTTGTTGTTTTTATTGTTGAGGTGATTGTTGAATTTGTTGGTGTTTTTCAATGTTGAGGTTGTTGTTGTATTTGTTGGTGTTTTTCAATGTTGAGGTTGTTGTTGTATTTGTTGGTGTTTTTCAATGTTGAGGTTGTTGTAGTTTTTCAATGTTGAGGTTGTTGTTGAATTTGTTGGTGTTTTTCAATGTCGATGTTTTTGTTGAATTTGTTGGTGTTTTTCAAAGTTGAAGTTGTTGTTGAATTTGTTGGTGTTCATCAATGTTGAGGTTGTTGTTGAATTTGTTGGTGTTTTTAAATGTTAACGTTGTTGTTGAATTTGTTGGTGTTTTTCAATGTTGAGGTTGTTGTTGTTTTTAATGTTGAGATTGTTGTTGAATTTGTTGGTGTTTTTCAATGTTGAGGTTGTTGTTGTTGTTCATTGTGGAGGTTGTTGTTGAATTTGTAGGTGTTTTTCAATGTCGAGGTTGTTGTTGAATTTGTTGGTGTTTTTCAATGTTGAATTTGTTGTTGAATTTGTTGGTGTTTTTCAATGTTGAGGTTGTTGTTGTTTTTCAATATTGAGGTTGTTATTGAATTTGTTGGTGTTTTTCAATGTTGAGGTTGTTGTTGAATTTGTTGGTGTTTTTCCATGTTGAGGTTGTTGTTGTTTTTCATAGTTGAGGTTGTTGTTGAATTTGCTGGTGTTTTTCAATGTCGAGGTTGTTGTTGAATTTGCTGGTGTTTTTCAATGGTGAATTTGTTGTTGAATTTGTTGGTGTTTTTCAATGTTGAGCTTGTTGTTGTTTTTCAATGTTGAGGTTGTTGTTGAATTTGTTGGTGTTTTTCAATGTTGAGGTTGTTGTTGTTTTTCAATGTTGAGGTGAATGTTGAATTTGTTGGTGTTTTTCAATGTTGAGGTTGTTGTTGTTTTTCAATGTTGAGGTTGTTGTTGTATTTGTTGGAGTTTTTCAATGTTGAGGTTGTTGTAGTTTTTCAATGTTGAGGTTGTTGTTGAATTTGTTGGTGTTTTTCAATGTCGAGGTCGTTGTTGAATTTGTTGGTGTTTTTCAAAGTTGAAGTTGTTGTTGAATTTGTTGGTGTTTTTAAATGTTAAGGTTGTTGTTGAATTTGTTGGTGTTTTTCAATTTTGAGGTTGTTGTTGTTTTTAATGTTGAGGTTGTTGTTGAATTTGTTGGTGTTTTTCAATGTTGAGGTTGTTGGTGTTTTTCAATTTCGAGGTTGTTGCTGAATTTGATGCTGTTTTTCAATGTTGAAGTTGTTGTTGAATTTCTTGGTGTTTTTCAATGTTGAGGTTGTTGTTGTTTTTCAATGTTGAGGTTGTTGTTGAATTTGTTGGTGTTTTTCAATGTTGAGGTTGTTGTTGTTTTTCAATGTTGAGGTTGTTGTTATTTTTCAAAGTTCAGGTGATTGTTGAATTTGTTGGTGTTTTTCAATGTTGAGGTTGTTGTTGTTTTTCAATGTTGAGGTTGTTGTTGTATTTGTTGGTGTTTTTCAATGTTGAGGTTGTTGTAGTTTTTCAATGTTGAGGTTGTTGTTGAATTTGTTGGTGTTTTTCAATGTCGAGGTTGTTGTTGAATTTGTTGGTGTTTTTCAAAGTTGAAGTTGTTGTTGAATTTGTTGGTGTTCATCAATGTTGAGGTTGTTGTTGAATTTGTTGGTGTTTTTAAATGTTAAGGTTGTTGTTGAATTTGTTGGTGTTTTTCAATGTTGAGGTTGTTGTTGTTTTTAACGTTGAGATTGTTGTTGAATTTGTTGGTGTTTTTCAATGTTGAGGTTGTTGTTGTATTTGTTGGAGTTTTTCAATGTTGAGGTTGTTGTAGTTTTTCAATGTTGAGGTTGTTGTTGAATTTGTTGGTCTTTTTCAATGTTGAGGTTGTTGTTGAATTTGTTGGTGTTTTTCACTGTTGAGGTTGTTGTTGTTGTTCAATGTGGAGGTTGTTGTTGAATTTGTTGGTGTTTTTCAATGTCGACGTTGTTGTTGTATTTGTTGGAGTTTTTCAATGTTGAGGTTGTTGTAGTTTTTCAATGTTGAGGTTGTTGTTGAATTTGTTGGTGTTTTTCAATGTTGAGGTTGTTGTTGAATTTGTTGGTGTTTTTCAATGTTGAGGTTGTTGTTGTTGTTCAATGTGGAGGTTGTTGTTGAATTTGTTGGTGTTTTTCAATGTCGAGGTTGTTGTTGAATTTGTTGGAGTTTTTCAATGTTGAATTTGTTGTTGAATTTGTTGGTGTTTTTCAATGTTGAGGTTGTTGTTGTTTTTCAATTTTGAGGTTGTTGTTGAATTTGTTGGTGTTTTTCAATGTTGAGGTTGTTGTTGTTTTTCAATGTTGAGGTTGTTGTTATTTTTCAATGTTGAGGTGATTGAATTTGTTGGTCTTTTTCAATGTTGAGGTTGTTGTTGTTTTTCAATGTTGAGGTTGTTGTAGTTTTTCAATGTTGAGGTTGTTGTTGAATTTGTTGGTGTTTTTCAATGTCGAGGTTGTTGTTGAATTTGTTGGTGTTTTTCAAAGTTGAAGTTGTTGTTGAATTTGTTGTTGTTTTTCAATGTTGAGGTTGTTGTTGTATTTGGTGCTTTTCAATGTTGAGGTTCTTGTTGTTGTTCAATGTGGAGGTTGTTGTTGAATTTGTTGGTGTTTTTAAATGTCGAGGTTATTGTTGAATTTCTTGCTGTTTTTCAATGTTGAGGTTGTTGTTGTTTTTCAATGTTGAGGTGATTGTTGAATTTGTTGGTGTTTTTCAATGTTGAGGTTGTTGTTGAATTTGTTGGTGTTTTTCAATGTTGAGGTTGTTGTTTTTCAATGCTGAGGTTGTTGTTGAATTTGTTGGTGTTTTTCAATGTTGAGGTTGTTGTTGTTTTTCAATGTTGAGGTTGTTGTTGAATTTGTTGGTGTTTTTCAATGTTGAGGTTGTTGTTGAATTTGTTGGTGTTTTTCAATGTTGAGGTTGTTGTTGTTCTTCAATGTTGAGGATATTGTTGAATTTGTTGGTGTTTTTCAATGTTGAGGTTTATGTTGAATTTGTTGGTGTTTTTCAATGTTGAGGTTGTTGTTGAATTTGTTGGTGTTTTTCAATGTTGAGGTTGTTGTTGTTTTTCAATGTTGAGGTTGTTGTTGAATTTGTTGGTGTTTTTCAATGTTGAGGTTGTTGTTGAATTTGTTGGTGTTTTTCAATGTTGAAGTTGTTGTTGAATTTGTTGGTGTTTTTCAATGTTGAGGTTGTTGTTGTTTTTCAGTGTTGAGGTTGTTGTTGAATTTGTTGGTGTTTTTCAATTTCGAGGTTGTTCTTGTTTTTCAATGTTGAGGTTGTTGTTGTTTTTCAATGTTGAGTTTGTTCTTGAATTTGTTGGTGTTTTCAATGTTGAGGTTGTTGTTGAATTTGTTGGTGTTTTTCAATGTTGAGGTTGTTGTTGTTTTTCAATGTTGAGGTTGTTGTTGTATTTGTTGGTGTTTTTGAATGTTGAGGTTGTTGTACTTTTTCAATGTTGAGGTTGTTGTTGAATTTGTTGGTGTTTTTCAATGTTGAGGTTGTTGTTGAATTTGTTGGTGTTTTTAAATGTTGAGGTTGTTGTTGAATTTGTTGGTGTTTTTCAATGTTGAGGTTGTTGTTTTTTTTCAATGTTGAGGTTGTTGTTGAATTTGTTGGTGTTTTTCAATGTTGAGGTTGTTGTTGAATTTATTGGTGTTTTTCAATGTTGAGGTTGTTGTTGTTTTTCAATATTGAGGTTGTTGTTGAATTTGATGGTGTTTTTCAATGTCGAGGTTGTTGTTGAATTTGTTGGTGTTTTTCAATGTTGAAGTTGTTGTTGAATTTGTTGATGTTTTTTATGTTGATGTTGTTGTTGTTTTTCAATGTTGAGGTTGTTTTTGAATTTGTTGGTGTTTTTCAATGTTGAGGTTGTTGTTGTTTTTCAATGTTGAGGTTGTTGTTATTTTTCAATGTTGAGGTTGTTGTTGAATTTGTTGGTGTTTTTCAATTTCGAGGTTGTTGTTGAATTTGTTGGTGTTTTTCAATGTTGAAGTTGTTGTTGAATTTCTTGGTGTTTTTCAATGTTGAGGTTGTTGTTGAACTTGTTGGTGTTTTTCAATGTTGACGTTGTTGTTGTTTTTCAATGTTGAGGTTATTGTTGAATTTGTTGGTGTTTTTAATTGTTGAGGTTGTTGTTGAATTTGTTGGTGTTTTTCAATGTTGAGGTTGTTGTTGTTTTTCAATGTTGAGGTTGTTGTTGAATTTGTTGGTGTTTTTCAATGTTGAGGTTGTTGTTGTTTTTCAGTGTTGAGGTTGTTGTTGAATTTGTTGGTGTTTTTCAATGTTGAGGTTGTTGTTGTTTTTCAGTGTTGAGGTTGTTGTTGAATTTGCTGGTGTTTTTCAATTTCGAGGTTGTTGCTGAATTTGATGGTGTTTTTCAAAGTTGAAGTTGTTGTTGAATTTCTTGGTGTTTTCCAATGTTGAGGTTGTTGTTGAATTTGTTGGTGTTTTTCAATGTTGAGGTTGTTGTTGTTTTTCAATGTTGAGGTTGTTGTTGAATTTGTTGGTGTTTTTCAATGTTGAGGGTGTTGTTATTTTTCAATGTTGAGGTTGTTGTTGTTTTTCAATGTTGAGGTTGTTGTTGTATTTGTTGGTGTTTTTCAATGTTGAGGTTGTCGTAGTTTTTCAATGTTGAGGTTGTTGTTGAATTTGTTGGTGTTTTTCAATCTTCAGGTTGTTGTTGAATTTGTTGGTGTTTTTCAATGTTGAGGTTGTTGTTGTTTTTCAATGCTGAGGTTGTTGTTCAATTTGTTGGTGTTTTTCAATGTTGAGGTTGTTGTTGAATTTGTTGGTGTTTTTCAATGTTGAGGTTGTTGTTGTTTTTCAATGTTGAGGTTGTTGTTGAATTTGTTGGTGTTTTTCAATGTTGAGGTTGTTGTTGTTTTTCAATGTTGAGGTTGTTGTTGAATTTGTTGGTGTTTTTCAATGTTGAGGTTGTTGTTGTTTTTCAATGTTGAGGTTGTTGTTGAATTTGTTGGTGT
The DNA here is from genome assembly GCA_026770705.1 of Isurus oxyrinchus. Lineage (NCBI taxonomy): Eukaryota > Metazoa > Chordata > Chondrichthyes > Lamniformes > Lamnidae > Isurus > Isurus oxyrinchus. Next base: position 44,248 of record JANJGN010001818.1, on the reverse strand, counting down.
TTTTCAATGTTGAGGTTGTTGTTGAACTTGTTGGTGTTTACAATGTTGAGGTTCTTGCTGTTTTTCAATGTTGAGGATATTGTTGAATTTGTTGGTGTTTTTCAATGTTGAGGTTGTTGTTGAATTTGTTTTCGTTTTTTAATGTTGTGGTTTATGTTGAATTTGTTGGTGTTTTTCAATCTTGAGGTTTTTGTTGAATTTGTTGGTGTTTTTCAATGTTGACGTTGTTGTTGTTTTTCAATGTTGAGGTTGTTGTTGAATTTGTTGGTGTTTTTCAATTTCGAGGTTGTTGTTGAATTTGTTGGTGTTTTTCAATGTTGAAGTTGTTGTTGAATTTGTTGGTGTTTTTCAATGTTGAGGTTGTTGTTGTTTTTCAATGTTGAGGTTGTTGTTGAATTTGTTGCAGTTTTTCAATTTCGAGGTTGTTCTTGTTTTTCAATGTTGAGGTTGTTGTTGTTTTTCAATGTTCAGGTTGTTGTAGTTTTTCAATGTTGAGGTTGTTGTTGAATTTGTTGGTGTTTTTCAATGTCGAGGTTGTTGTTGAATTTGTTGGAGTTTTTCAATGTTGAGGTTGTTGTTGAATTTGTTGGTGTTTTTCAATGTTGAGGTTGTTGTTGTTTTTCAATGTTGAGGTTGTTGTTGAATTTGTTGGTGTTTTTCAATGTTGAGGTTGTTGTTGAATTTGTTGGTGTTTTTCCATGTTGAGGTTGTTGTTGTTTGTCATAGTTGAGGTTGTTGTTGAATTTGTTGGTGTTTTTCAATGTCGAGGTTGTTGTTGAATTTGCTGGTGTTTTTCAGTGGTGAATTTGTTGTTGAATTTGTTGGTGTTTTTCAATGTTGAGCTTGTTGTTTTTCAATGTTGAGGTTGTTGTTGCATTTCTTGATGTTTTTCTTTGCTGATGTTGCTGTTGAATTTGTTGGTATTTTTCAATGTTGAGGTTGTTGTTGTTTTTCAATGTTGAGGTGAATGTTGAATTTGTTGGTGTTTTTCAATGTTGAGGTTGTTGTTGTTTTTCAATGTTGAGGTTGTTGTTGTATTTGTTGTAGTTTTTCAATGTTGAGGTTGTTGTTGAATTTCTTGATGTTTTTCAATGCTGAGGTTGGTGTTGAATTTGTTGGTATTTTTCAATGTTGAGGTTGTTGTTGTTTTTCAATGTTGAGGTTGTTGTTGTTTTTCAATGTTGAGGTTGTTGTTGTATTTGTTGGAGTTTTTCAATGTTGAGGTTGTTGTAGTTTTTCAATGTTGAGGTTGTTGTTGAATTTGTTGGTGTTTTTCAATGTTGAGGTTGTTGTTGAATTTGTTGGTGTTTTTCAATGTTGAGGTTGTTGTTGTTGTTCAATGTGGAGGTTGTTGTTGAATTTGTTGGTGTTTTTCAATGTCGAGGTTGTTGTTGAATTTGTTGGAGTTTTTCAATGTTGAATTTGTTGTTGAATTTGTTGGTGTTTTTCAATGTTGAGGTTGTTCTTGTTTTTCAATGTTGAGGTTGTTGTTGAATTTGTTGGTGTTTTTCAATTTCGAGGTTGTTGCTGAATTTGATCGTGTTTTTCAATGTTGAAGTTGTTGTTGAATTTCTTGGTGTTTTTCAATGTTGAGGTTGTTGTTGTTTTTCAATGCTGAGGTTGTTGTTGAATTTGTTGGTGTTTTTCAATGTCGAGGTTGTTGTTGAATTTGTTGGTGTTTTTCAAAGTTGAAGTTGTTGTTGAATTTGTTGTTGTTTTTCAATGTTGAGGTTGTTGTTGTATTTGTTGGTGTTTTTCAATGTTGAGGTTGTTGTTGTTGTTCAATGTGGAGGTTGTTGTTGAATTTGTTGGTGTTTTTAAATGTCGAGGTTATTGTTGAATTTCTTGGTGTTTTTCAATGTTGAGGTTGTTGTTGTTTTTCAATGTTGAGGTTGTTGTTGAATTTGTTGGTGTTTTTCAATGTTGAGGTTGTTGTTGTTTTGCGATGTTGAGGTTGTTGTTATTTTTCAATGTTGCGGTGATTGTTGAATTTGTTGGTGTTTTTCAATGTTGAGGTTGTTGTTGAATTTGTTGGTGTTTTTCAATGTTGAGGTTGTTGTTGTTTTTCAATGCTGAGGCTGAGGTTGTTTTTCAATTTGTTCGTGTTTTTCAATGTTGAGGTTGTTGTTGAATTTGTTGGTGTTTTTCAATGTTGAGGTTGTTGTTGTTTTTCAATGTTGAGGTTGTTGTTGAATTTGTTGGTGTTTTTCAATGTTGAGGTTTATGTTGAATTTGTTGGTGTTTTTCAATGTTGAGGTTGTTGTTGCATTTGTTGGTGTTTTTCAATGTTGAGGTTGTTGTTGTTTTTCAATGTTGAGGTTGTTGTTGAATTTGTTGGTGTTTTTCAATTTCGAGGTTGTTCTTGTTTTTCAATGTTGAGGTTGTTGTTGTTTTTCAATGTTGAGGTTGTTCTTGAATTTGTTGGTGTTTTTCAATGTTGAGGTTCTTGTAGTTTTTCAATGTTGAGGTTGTTGTTGAATTTGTTGCTGTTTTTCAATGTTGAGGTTGTTGTTGAATTTGTTGGTGTTTTTAAATGTTGAGGTTGTTCTTGAATGTGTTGGTGTTTTTCAATGTTGAGGTTGTTGTTTTTTATCAATGTTGAGGTTGTTGTTGAATTTGTTGGTGTTTTTCAATGTTGAGGTTGTTGTTGTTGTTCAATGTGGAGGTTGTTGTTGAATTTGTTGGCGTTTTTAAATGTTGAGGTTGTTGTTGAATTTGTTGGTGTTTTTCCATGTTGAGGTTGTTGTTGAATTTATTGGTGTTTTTCAATGTTGAGGTTGTTGTTGTTTTTCAATATTGAGGTTGTTGTTGAATTTGTTGGTGTTTTTCAATGTCGAGGTTGTTGTTGAATTTCTTGGTGTTTTTCAATGTTGAAGTTGTTGTTGAATTTGTTGGTGTTTTTTATGTTGAGGTTGTTGTTGTTTTTCAATGTTGAGGTTGTTTTTGAATTTGTTGGTGTTTTTCAATGTTGAGGTTGTTGTTGTTTTTCAATGTTGAGGTTGTTGTTATTTTTCAATGTTGAGGTTGTTGTTGAATTTGGTGGTGTTTTTCAATTTCGAGGTTGTTGTTGAATTTGTTGGTGTTTTTCAATGTTGAAGTTGTTGTTGAATTTCTTGGTGTTTTTCAATGTTGAGGTTGTTGTTGTTTTTCAATGTTGAGGTTGTTGTTGAATTTGTTGGTGTTTACAATGTTGAGGTTGTTGTTGTTTTTCAATGTTGAGGATATTGTTGAATTTGTTGGTGTTTTTCAATGTTGAGGTTGTTGTTGAATTTGTTTTCGTTTTTAAATGTTGTGGTTTATGTTGAATTTGTTGGTGTTTTTCAATGTTGAGGTTGTTGTTGAATTTGTTGGTGTTTACAATGTTGAGGTTGTTGTTGTTTTTCAATGTTGAGGATATTGTTGAATTTGTTGGTGTTTTTCAATGTTGAGGTTGTTGTTGAATTTGTTTTCGTTTTTAAATGTTGTGGTTTATGTTGAATTTGTTGTTGTTTTTCAATGTTGAGGTTGTTGTTGAATTTGTTGGTGTTTTTCAATGTTGAGGTTGTTGTTGTTTTTCAATGTTGAGGTTGTTGTTGAATTTGTTGGTGTTTTTCAATTTCGAGGTTGTTGTTGAATTTGTTGGTGTTTTTCAATGTTGAAGTTGTTGAATTTGCTGGTGTTTTTCAATGTTGAGGTTGTTGTTGTTTTTCAATGTTGAGGTTGTTGTTGAATTTGTTGCAGTTTTTCAATTTCGAGGTTGTTCTTGTTTTTCAATGTTGAGGTTGTTGTTGTTTTTCAATGTTGAGGTTGTTGTTGAATTTGTTGGTGTTTTCAATGTTGAGGTTGTTGTTGTTTTTCAATGTTGAGGTTGTTGTTGAATTTGTTGGTGTTTTTCAAAGTTGAAGTTGTTGTTGAATTTGTTGGTGTTTTTAAATGTTAAGGTTGTTGTTGAATTTGTTGGTGTTTTTCAATGTTGAGGTTGTTGTTGTTGTTCATTGTGGAGGTTGTTGTTGAATTTGTTGTTGTTTTTCAATGTCGAGGTTGTTGTTGAATTTGTTGGAGTTTTTCAATGTTGAATTTGTTGTTGAATTTGTTGGTGTTTTTCAATGTTGAGGTTGTTGTTGTTTTTCAATATTGAGGTTGTTGTTGAATTTGTTGGTGTTTTTCAATGTTGAGGTTGTTGTTGAACTTGTTGGTGTTTTTCAATGTTGAGGTTGTTGTTGTTTTTCAATGTTGAGGTTATTGTTGAATTTGTTGGTGTTTTTAATTGTTGAGGTTGTTGTTGAATTTGTTGGTGTTTTTCAATGTTGAGGTTGTTGTTGTTTTTCAGTGTTGAGGTTGTTGTTGAATTTGTTGGTGTTTTTCAATGTTGAGGTTGTTGTTGTTTTTCAATGTTGAGGTTGTTGTTGAATTTGTTGGTGTTTTTCAAAGTTGAAGTTGCTGTTGAATTTGTTGGTGTTTTTAAATGTTGAGGTTGTTGTTGTTGTTCATTGTGGAGGTTGTTGTTGAATTTGTTGTTGTTTTTCAATGTCGAGGTTGTTGTTGAATTTGTTGGAGTTTTTCAATGTTGAATTTGTTGTTGAATTTGTTGGTGTTTTTCAATGTTGAGGTTGTTGTTGTTTTTCAATATTGAGGTTGTTGTTGAATTTGTTGGTGTTTTTCCATGTTGAGGTTGTTGTTGAATTTGTTGGTGTTTTTCCATGTTGAGGTTGTTGTTGTTTTTCATAGTTGAGGTTGTTGTTGAATTTGTTGGTGTTTTTCAATGTCGAGGTTGTTGTTGAATTTGCTGGTGTTTTTCAATGGTGAATTTGTTGTTGAATTTGTTGGTGTTTTGCAATGTTGAGCTTGTTGTTTTTCAATGTTGAGGTTGTTGTTTAATTTCTTGATGTTTTTCAATGCTGAGGTTGGTGTTGAATTTGTTGGTATTTTTCAATGTTGAGGTTGTTGTTGTTTTTCAATGTTGAGGTTGTTGTTGAATTTGTTGGTGTTTTTCAATTTTGAGGTTGTTGTTGTTTTTCAATGTTGAGGTGAATGTTGAATTTGTTGGTGTTTTTCAATGTTGAGGTTGTTGTTGTTTTTCAATGTTGAGGTTGTTGTTGTATTTGTTGGAGTTTTTCAATGTTGAGGTTGTTGTTGTTTTTCAATGTTGAGGTTGTTGTTATTTTTCAATGTTGAGGTGATTGAATTTGTTGGAGTTTTTCAATTTCGAGGTTGTTGCTGAATTTGATGGTGTTTTACAATGTTGAAGTTGTTGTTGAATTTCTTGGTGTTTTTCAATGTTGAGGTTGTTGTTGTTTTTCAATGTTGAGGTTGTTGTTGAATTTGTTGGTGTTTTTCAATGTTGAGGTTGTTGTTGTTTTTCAATGTTGAGGTTGTTGTTATTTTTCAATGTTGAGGTGATTGAATTTGTTGGTGTTTTTCAATGTTGAGGTTGTTGTTGTTTTTCTATGTTGAGGTTGTTGTAGTTTTTCAATGTTGAGGTTGTTGTTGAATTTGTTGGTGTTTTTCAATGTCGAGGTTGTTGTTGAATTTGTTGGTGTTTTTCAAAGTTGAAGTTGTTGTTGAATTTGTTGTTGTTTTTCAATGTTGAGGTTGTTGTTGTATTTGGTGTTTTTCAATGTTGAGGTTGTTGTTGTTGTTCAATGTGGAGGTTGTTGTTGAATTTGTTGGTCTTTTTAAATGTCGAGGTTATTGTTGAATTTCTTGGTGTTTTTCAATGTTGATGTTGTTGTTGTTTTTCAATGTTGAGGTGATTGTTCAATTTGTTGGTGTTTTTCAATGTTGAGGTTGTTGTTGAATTTGTTGGTGTTTTTCAATGTTGAGGTTGTTGTTGTTTTTCAATGTTGAGGTTGTTGTTGAATTTGTTGGTGTTTTTCAATGTTGAGGTTGTTGTTGTTGTTGTTTTTCAATGTTGAGGTTGTTGTTGAATTTGTTGGTGTTTTTCAATGTTGAGGTTGTTGTTGAATTAGTTGGTGTTTTTCAATGTTGAGGTTGTTGTTGTTCTTCAATGTTGAGGATATTGTTGAATTTGTTGGTGTTTTTCAATGTTGAGGTTTATGTTGAATTTGTTGGTGTTTTTCAATGTTGTTGTTGAATTTGTTGGCGTTTTTCAATGTTGAGGTTGTTGTTGTTTTTCAATGTTGAGGTTGTTGTTGAATTTGTTGGTGTTTTTCAATTTCGAGGTTGTTGTTGAATTTGTTGGTGTTTTTCAATGTTGAAGTTGTTGTTGAATTTGTTGGTGTTTTTCAATGTTGAGGTTGTTGTTGTTTTTCAGTGTTGAGGTTGTTGTTGAATTTGTTGGTGTTTTTCAATTTCGAGGTTGTTCTTGTTTTTCAATGTTGAGGTTGTTGTTGTTTTTCAATGTTGAGGTTGTTCTTGAACTTGTTGGTGTTTTCAATGTTGAGGTTGTTGTTGAATTTGTTGGTGTTTTTCAATGTTGAGGTTGTTGTTGTTTTTCAATGTTGAGGTTGTTGTTGTATTTGTTGGTGTTTTTCAATGTTGAGGTTGTTGTTGAATTTGTTGGTGTTTTTCAATGTTGAGGTTGTTGTTGTTGTTCAATGTGGAGGTTGTTGTTGAATTTGTTGGCGTTTTTAAATGTTGAGGTTGTTGTTGAATTTGTTGGTTTTTTTCAATGTTGAGGTTGTTGTTGAATTTATTGGTGTTTTTCAATGTTGAGGTTGTTGTTGAATTTGATGGTGTTTTTCAATGTCGAGGTTGTTGTTGAATTTGTTGGTGTTTTTCAATGTTGAAGTTGTTGTTGAATTTGTTGGTGTTTTTTATGTTGAGGTTGTTGTTGTTTTTCAATGTTGAGGTTGTTTTTGAATTTGTTGGTGTTTTTCAATGTTGAGGTTGTTGTTGAATTTGTTGGTGTTTTTCAATGTTGAAGTTGTTGTTGAATTTGTTGGTGTTTTTCAATGTTGAGGTTGTTTTTGTTTTTCAGTGTTGAGGTTGTTGTTGAATTTGTTGGTGTTTTTCAATGTTGAGGTTGTTTTTGTTTTTCAGTGTTGAGGTTGTTGTTGAATTTGTTGGTGTTTTTCAATGTTGAGGTTGTTGTTGTTTTTCAGTGTTGGGCTTGTTGTTGAATTTGCTGGTGTGTTTCAATGTTGAGGGTGTTGTTCTTTTTCAATGTTGAGGTTGCTGTTGAATTTGTTGGTGTTTTTCAATTTCGAGGTTGTTGCTGAATTTGATGGTGTTTTTCAAACTTGAAGTTGTTGTTGAATTTCTTGGTGTTTTCCAATGTTGAGGTTGTTGTTGAATTTGTTGGTGTTTTTCAATGTTGAAGTTGTTGTTGAATTTCTTGGTGTTTTTCAATGTTGAGGTTGTTGTTGTTTTTCAATGTTGAGGTTGTTGTTGAATTTGTTGGTGTTTTTCAATGTTGAGTTTGTTGTTGTTTTTCAATGTTGAGGTTGTTGTTGAATTTGTTGGTGTTTTTCAATGTTGAGGTTGTTGTTGTTTTTCAATGTTGAGGTTGTTGTTGTATTTGTTGGTGTTTTTCAATGTTGAGGTTGTCGTAGTTTTTCAATGTTGAGGTTGTTGTTGAATTTGTTGGTGTTTTTCAATCTTGAGGTTGTTGTTGAATTTGTTGGTGTTTTTCAATGTTGAAGTTGTTGAATTTGCTGGTGTTTTTCAATGTTGAGGTTGTTGTTGTTTTTCAATGTTGAGGTTGTTGTTGAATTTGTTGGTGTTTTCAATGTTGAGGTTGTTGTTTTTTTTCAATGTTGAGGTTGTTGTTGAATTTGTTGGTGTTTTTCAATGTCGAGGTTGTTGTTGAATTTGTTGTTGCTTTTCAAAGTTGAAGTTGTAGTTGAATTTGTTGGTGTTTATCAATGTTGAGGTTGTTGTTGAATTTGTTGGCGTTTTTAAATGTTAAGGTTGTTGTTGAATTTGTTGGTGTTTTTCAATGTTCAGGTTGTTGTTGCTTTTATTGTTGAGGTTGTTGTTGAATTTGCTGTTGTTTTTCAATGTTGAGGTTGTTGTTGTTGTTCAATGTGGAGGTTGTTGTTGAATTTGTTGGTGTTTTTAAATGTCGAGGTTGTTGTTGAATTTCTTGCTGTTTTTCAATGTTGAGGTTGTTGTTGTTTTTCAATGTTGAGGTTGTTGTTGAATTTGTTGGTGTTTTTCAATGTTGAGGTTGTTGTTGTTTTTCAATGTTGAGGTTGTTGTTATTTTTCAATGTTGAGGTGATTGTTGAATTTGTTGATGTTTTTCAATGTTGAGGTTGTTGTTGTTTTTCAATGTTGAGGTTGTTGTTGTATTTGTTGGTGTTTTTCAATGTTGAGGTTGTTGTAGTTTTTCAATGTTGAGGTTGTTGTTGAATTTGTTGGTGTTTTTCAATGTCGAGGTTGTTGTTGAGTGTGTTGGTGTTTTTCAAAGTTGAAGTTGTTGTTGAATTTGTTGATGTTCATCAATGTTGAGGTTGTTGTTGAATTTGTTGGTGTTTTTAAATGTTAAGGTTGTTGTTGAATTTGTTGGTGTTTTTCAATGTTGAGGTTGTTGTTGTTTTTAATGTTGAGGTTGCTGTTGAATTTGTTGGTGTTTTTCAATTTCGAGGTTGTTGCTGAATTTGATGGTGTTTTTCAAAGTTGAAGTTGTTGTTCAATTTCTTGGTGTTTTTCAATGTTGAGGTTGTTGTTGAATTTGTTGGTGTTTTTCAATGTTGAGGTTGTTGTTGTTTTTCAATGTTGAGGTTGTTGTTGAATTTGTTGGTGTTTTTCAATGTTGAGGTTGTTGTTGTTTTTCAATGTTGAGGTTGTTGTTGAATTTGTTGGTGTTTACAATGTTGAGGTTGTTGTTGTTTTTCAATGTTGAGGATATTGTTGAATTTGTTGGTGTTTTTCAATGTTGAGGTTGTTGTTGAATTTGTTTTCGTTTTTAAATGTTGTGGTTTATGTTGAATTTGTTGGTGTTTTTCAATGTTGAGGTTGTTGTTGAATTTGTTGGTGTTTACAATGTTGAGGTTGTTGTTGTTTTTCAATGTTGAGGATATTGTTGAATTTGTTGGTGTTTTTCAATGTTGAGGTTGTTGTTGAATTTGTTTTCGTTTTTAAATGTTGTGGTTTATGTTGAATTTGTTGGTGTTTTTCAATGTTGAGGTTGTTGTTGAATTTGTTGGTGTTTTTCAATGTTGAGGTTGTTGTTGTTTTTCAATGTTGAGGTTGTTGTTGAATTTGTTGGTGTTTTTCAATTTCGAGGTTGTTGTTGAATTTGTTGGTGTTTTTCAATGTTGAAGTTGTTGAATTTGCTGGTGTTTTTCAATGTTGAGGTTGTTGTTGTTTTTCAATGTTGAGGTTGTTGTTGAATTTGTTGCAGTTTTTCAATTTCGAGGTTGTTCTTGTTTTTCAATGTTGAGGTTGTTGTTGTTTTTCAATGTTGAGGTTGTTGTTGAATTTGTTGGTGTTTTCAATGTTGAGGTTGTTGTTGTTTTTCAATGTTGAGGTTGTTTTTGAATTTGTTGGTGTTTTTCAAAGTTGAATTTGTTGTTGAATTTGTTGGTGTTTTTCAATGTTGAGGTTGTTGTTGTTTTTCAATATTGAGGTTGTTGTTGAATTTGTTGGTGTTTTTCAATGTTGAGGTTGTTGTTGAATTTGTTGGTGTTTTTCCATGTTGAGGTTGTTGTTGTTTTTCATAGTTGAGGTTGTTGTTGAATTTGTTGGTGTTTTTCAAAGTCGAGGTTGTTGTTGAATTTGCTGGTGTTTTTCAATGGTGAATTTGTTGTTGAATTTGTTGGTGTTTTTCAATGTTGAGCTTGTTGTTTTTCAATGTTGAGGTTGTTGTTGAATTTCTTGATGTTTTTCAATGCTGAGGTTGGTGTTGAATTTGTTGGTATTTTTCAATGTTGAGGTTGTTGTTGTTTTTCAATGTTGAGGTTGTTGTTGAATTTGTTGGTGTTTTTCAATTTTGAGGTTGTTGTTGTTTTTCAATGTTGAGGTGAATGTTGAATTTGTTGCTGTTTTTCAATGTTGAGGTTGTTGTTGTTTTTCAATGTTGAGGTTGTTGTTGTATTTGTTGGAGTTTTTCAATGTTGAGGTTGTTGTTGTTTTTCAATGTTGAGGTTGTTGTTATTTTTCAATGTTGAGGTGATTGAATTTGTTGGTGTTTTTCAATTTCGAGGTTGTTGCTGAATTTGATGGTTTTTTTCAATGTTGAAGTTGTTGTTGAATTTCTTGGTGTTTTTCAATGTTGAGGTTGTTGTTGTTTTTCAAAGTTGAGGTTGTTGTTGAATTTGTTGGTGTTTTTCAATGTTGAGGTTGTTGTTGTTTTTCAATGTTGAGGTTGTTGTTGTATTTGTTGGAGTTTTTCAATGTTGAGGTTGTTGTAGTTTTTCAATGTTGAGGTTGTTGTTGAATTTGTTGGTGTTTTTCAATGTTGAGGTTGTTGTTGTTTTTCAATGTTGAGTTTGTTGTTATTTTTCAATTTTGAGGTGATTGAATTTGTTGGAGTTTTTCAATTTCGAGGTTGTTGCTGAATTTGATGGTGTTTTTCAATGTTGAAGTTGTTGTTGAATTTCTTGGTGTTTTTCAATGTTGAGGTTGTTGTTGTTTTTCAATGTTGAGGTTGTTGTTGAATTTGTTGGTGTTTTTCAATGTTGAGGTTTTTGTTGTTTTTCAATGTTGAGGTTGTTGTTATTTTTCAATGTTGAGGTGATTGAATTTGGTGGTGTTTTTCAATGTTGAGGTTGTTGTTGTTTTTCTATGTTGAGGTTGTTGTAGTTTTTCAATGTTGAGGTTGTTGTTGAGTTTGTTGGTGTTTTTCAATGTCGAGGTTGTTGTTGAATTTGTTGGTGTTTTTCAAAGTTGAAGTTGTTGTTGAATTTGTTGTTGTTTTTCAATGTTGAGGTTGTTGTTGTATTTGGTGTTTTTCAATGTTGAGGTTGTTGTTGTTGTTCAATGTGGAGGTTGTTGTTCAATTTGTTGGTGTTTTTAAATGTCGAGGTTATTGTTGAATTTGTTGGTGTTTTTCAATGTTGAGGTTGTTGTTGTTTTTCAATGTTGAGGTTGTTGTTGAATTTGTTGGTGTTTTTCAATGTTGAGGTTGTTGTTGTTTTTCAATGTTGAGGTTGTTGTTGAATTTGTTGGTGTTTTTCAATGTTGAGGTTGTTGTTGAATTAGTTGGTGTTTTTCAATGTTGAGGTTGTTGTTGTTCTTCAATGTTGAGGATATTGTTGAATTTGTTGGTGTTTTTCAATGTTGAGGTTGTTGTTGAATTTGTTGGTGTTTTTCAATGTTGAGGTTGTTGTTGAATTTGTTGGTGTTTTTCAATGTTGAGGTTGCTGTTGTTTTTCAATGTTGAGGTTGTTGTTGAATTTGTTGGTGTTTTTCAATTTCGAGGTTGTTGTTGAATTTGTTGGTGTTTTTCAATGTTGAAGTTGTTGTTGAATTTGTTGGTGTTTTTCAATGTTGAGGTTGTTGTTGTTTTTCAGTGTTGAGGTTGTTGTTGAATTTGTTGGTGTTTTTCAATTTCGAGGTTGTTCTTGTTTTTCAATGTTGAGGTTGTTGTTGTTTTTCAATGTTGAGGTTGTTCTTGAATTTGTTGGTGTTTTCAATGTTGAGGTTGTTGTTGAATTTGTTGGTGTTTTTCAATGTTGAGGTTGTTTTTTTTCAATGTTGAGGTTGTTGATGAATAAGTTGGCGTTTTTAAATGTTGAGGTTGTTGTTGAAATTGTTTGTGTTTTTCAATGTTGAGGTTGTTGTTGAATTTGTTGGTGTTTTTCAATGTTGAGGTTGTTGTTGTTTTGCAATATTGAGGTTGTTGTTGAATTTGATGGTGTTTTTCAATGCCGAGGTTGTTGTTGAATTTGTTGGTGTTTTTCAATGTTGAAGTTGTTGTTGAATTTGTTGGTGTTTTTTATGTTGAGGTTGTTGTTGTTTTTCAATGTTGAGGTTGTTTTTGAATTTGTTGGTGTTTTTCAATGTTGAGGTTGTTGTTGAATTTGTTGGTGTTTTTCAATGTTGAAGTTGTTGTTGAATTTCTTGGTGTTTTTCAATGTTGAGGTTGTTGTTGAACTTGTTGGTGTTTTTCAATGTTGAGGTTGTTGTTGTCTTTCAATGTTGAGGCTTATGTTGAATTTGTTGGTGTTTTTAATTGTTGAGGTTGTTGTTGAATTTGTTGGTGTTTTTCAATGTTGAGGTTGTTGTTGTTTTTCAATGTTGAGGTTGTTGTTGAATTTGTTGGTGTTTTTCAATGTTCAGGTTGTTGTTGTTTTTCAGTGTTGAGGTTGTTGTTGAATTTGTTGGTGTTTTTCAATGTTGAGGTTGTTGTTGTTTTTCAGTGTTGAGGTTGTTGTTGAATTTGCTGGTGTTTTTCAATGTTGAGGTTGTTGTTCTTTTTCAATGTTGAGGTTGCTGTTGAATTTGTTGGTGTTTTTCAATTTCGAGGTTGTTGCTGAATTTGATGGTGTTTTTCAAAGTTGAAGTTGTTGTTGAATTTCTTGGTGTTTTCCAATGTTGAGGTTGTTGTTGAATTTGTTGGTGTTTTTCAATGTTGAAGTTGTTGTTGAATTTCTTGGTGTTTTTCAATGTTGAGGTTGTTGTTGTTTTTCAATGTTGAGGTTGTTGTTGAAATTGTTGGTGTTTTTCAATGTTGAGGTTGTTGTTGTTTTTCAATGTTGAGGTTGTTGTTGAATTTGTTGGTGTTTTTCAATGTTGAGGTTGTTGTTGTTTTTCAATGTTGAGGGTGTTGTTATTTTTCAATGTTGAGGTGATTGTTGAATTTGTTGGTGTTTTTCAATGTTGAGGTTGTTGTTGTTTTTCAATGTTGAGGTTGTTGTTGTATTTGTTGGTGTTTTTCAATGTTGAGGTTGTCGTAGTTTTTCAATGTTGAGGTTGTTGTTGAATTTGTTGGTGTTTTTCAATCTTGAGGTTGTTGTTGAATTTGTTGGTGTTTTTCAATGTTGAGGTTGTTGTTGTTTTTCAATGCTGAGGTTGTTGTTCAATTTGTTGGTGTTTTTCAATGTTGAGGTTGTTGTTGAATTTGTTGGTGTTTTTCAATGTTGAGGTTGTTGTTGTTTTTCAATGTTGAGGTTGTTGTTGAATTTGTTGGTGTTTTTCAATTTCGAGGTTGTTGTTGAATTTGTTGGTGTTTTTCAATGTTGAAGTTGTTGAATTTGCTGGTGTTTTTCAATGTTGAGGTTGTTGTTGTTTTTCAATGTTGAGGTTGTTGTTGAATTTTTTGCAGTTTTTCAATTTCGAGGTTGTTCTTGTTTTTCAATGTTGAGGTTGTTGTTGAATTTGTTGGTTTTTTCAATGTTGAGGTTGTTGTTGAATTTGTTGGAGTTTTTCAATGTTGAGGTTGTTGTTTTTTTTCAATGTTGAGGTTGTTGTTGAATTTGTTGGTGTTTTTCAATGCTGAGGTTGTTGTTGTTGTTCAATGCGGAGGTTGTTGTTGAATTTGTTGGCGTTTTTAAATGTTGAGGTTGTTGTTGAATTTGTTGGTGTTTTTCAATGTTGAGGTTGTTGTTGAATTTGTTGGTGTTTTTCAATGTTGAGGTTGTTGTTGTTTTTCAATATTGAGGTTGTTGTTGAATTTGATGGTGTTTTTCAATGTCGAGGTTGTTGTTGAATTTGTTGGTGTTTTTCAATGTTGAAGTTGTTGTTGAATTTGTTGGTGTTTTTCAATGTTGAGGTTGTTGTTGTTTTTCAATGTTGAGGTTGTTGTTGAATTTGTTGGTGTTTTTCAATGTTGAGGTTGTTGTTGTTTTTCAATGTTGAGGTTGTTGTTGTTTTTCAATGTTGAGGTTGTTGTTGAATTTGTTGGTGTTTTTCAATGTTGAGGTTGTTGTTATTTTTCAATGTTGAGGTTGTTGTTGAATTTCTTGGTGTTTTTCAATGTTGAGGTTGTTGTTGTTTTTCAATGTTGAGGTTGTTGTTGAATTTGTTGGTGTTTTTCAATGTTGAGGTTGTTGTTGAATTTGTTGGTGTTTTTCAATGTTGAGGTTGCTGTTGTTTTTCAATGTTGAGGTTGTTGTTGTTTTTCAATATTGAGGTTGTTGTTGAATTTGATGGTGTTTTTCAATGTCGAGGTTGTTGTTGAATTTGTTGGTGTTTTTCAATGTTGAAGTTGTAGTTGAATTTGTTGGTGTTTTTCAATGTTGAGGTTGTTGTTGTTTTTCAATGTTGAGGTTGTTGTTGAATTTGTTGGTGTTTTTCAATGTTGAGGTTGTTGTTGTTTTTCAATGTTGAGGTTGTTGTTGTTTTTCAATGTTGAGGTTGTTGTTGAATTTGTTGGTGTTTTTCAATGTTGAGGTTGTTGTTATTTTTCAATGTTGAGGTTGTTGTTGAATTTCTTGGTGTTTTTCAATGTTGAGGTTGTTGTTGTTTTTCAATGTTGAGGTTGTTGTTGAATTTGTTGGTGTTTTTCAATGTTGAGGTTGTTGTTGAATTTGTTGGTGTTTTTCAATGTTGAGGTTGTTGTTGAATTTGTTTTCGTTTTTAAATGTTGTGGTTTATGTTGAATTTGTTGGTGTTTTTCAATGTTGAGGTTGTTGTTGAATTTGTTGGTGCTTTTCAATTTTGAGGTTGTTGTTGTTTTTCAATGTTGAGGTTGTTGTTGAATTTGTTGGTGTTTTTCAATTTCGAGGTTGTTGTTGAGGTTGTTGTTGTTTTTCAATGTTGAGGTTGTTGTTGTATTTGTTGGTGTTTTTCAATGTTGAGGTTGTTGTAGTTTTTCAATGTGGAGGTTGTTGTTGAATTTATTGGTGTTTTTCAATGTTGAGGTTGTTGTTGAATTTGTTGGTGTTTTTAAATGTTGAGGTTGTTGTTGAATTTGTTGGTGTTTTTCAATGTTGAGGTTGTTGTTTTTTTTTCAATGTTGAGGTTGTTGTTGAATTTGTTGGTGTTTTTCAATGTTGAGGTTGTTGTTGTTGTTCAATGTGGAGGTCGTTTTTGAATTTGTTGGCGTTTTTAAATGTTGAGGTGGTTGTTGAATTTGTTGGTGTTGTTCAATGTTGAGGTTGTTGTTGAATTTGTTGGTGTTTTTCAATGTTGAGGTTGTTGTTGTTTTTCAATATTGAGGTTGTTGTTGAATTTGATGGTGTTTTTCAATGTCGAGGTTGTTGTTGAATTTGTTGGTGCTTTTCAATGTTGAAGTTGTTGTTGAATTTGTTGGTGTTTTTCAATGTTGAGGTTGTTGTTGTTTTTCAATGTTGATGTTGTTGTTGAAATTGTTGGTGTTTTTTAATGTTGAGGTTGTTGTTGTTTTTCAATGTTGAGGTTGTTGTTATTTTTCAATGTTGAGGTTGTTGTTGAATTTGTTGGTGTTTATCAATTTCGAGGTTGTTGTTGAATTTGTTGGTGTTTTTCAATGTTGAAGTTGTTGTTGAATTCCTTGGTGTTTTTCAATGTTGAGGTTGTTGTTGTTTTTCAATGTTGAGGTTGTTGTTGAATTTGTTGGTGTTTTTCAATGTTGAGGTTGTTGTTGTTTTTCAATGTTGAGGTTGTTATTGAATTTGTTGGTGTTTTTCAATGTTGAGGTTGTTGTTGTTTTTCAGTGTTGAGGTTGTTGTTGAATTTGTTGGTGTTTTTCAATGTTGAGGTTGTTGTTGTTTTTCAGTGTTGAGGTTGTTGTTGAATTTGTTGGTGTTTTTCAATTTCGAGGTTGTTCTTGTTTTTCAATGTTGAGGTTGTTGTTGTTTTTCAATGTTGAGGTTGTTCTTGAATTTGTTGGTGTTTTCAATGTTGAGGTTGTTGTTGAATTTGTTGGTGTTTTTCAATGTTGAGGTTGTTGTTGTTTTTCAATGTTGAGGTTGTTGTTGTATTTGTTGGTGTTTTTCAATGTTGAGGTTGTTGTACTTTTTCAATGTTGAGGTTGTTGTTGAATTTGTTGGTGTTTTTCAATGTTGAGGTTGTTGTTTTTTTTCAATGTTGAGGTTGTTGTTGAATAAGTTGGCGTTTTTAAATGTTGAGGTTGTTGTTGAATTTGTTGGTGTTTTTCAATGTTGAGGTTGTTGTTGAATTTGTTAGTGTTTTTCAATGTTGAGGTTGTTGTTGTTTTGCAATATTGAGGTTGTTGTTGAATTTGATGGTGTTTTTCAATGTCGAGGTTGTTGTTGAATTTGTTGGTGTTTTTCAATGTTGAAGTTGTTGTTGAATTTGTTGGTGTTTTTTATGTTGAGGTTGTTGTTGTTTTTCAATGTTGAGGTTGTTTTTGAATTTGTTGGTGTTTTTCAATGTTGAGGTTGTTGTTGAACTTGTTGGTGTTTTTCAATGTTGAGGTTGTTGTTGTTTTTCAATGTTGAGGCTTATGTTGAATTTGTTGGTGTTTTTAATTGTTGAGGTTGTTGTTGAATTTGTTGGTGTTTTTCAAAGTTGAAGTTGTTGTTGTTTTTCAATGTTGAGGTTGTTGTTGAATTTGTTGGTGTTTTTCAATGTTGAGGTTGTTGTTGTTTTTCAGTGTTGAGGTTGTTGTTGAATTTGTTCGTGTTTTTCAATGTTGAGGTTGTTGTTCTTTTTCAATGTTGAGGTTGCTGTTGAATTTGTTGGTGTTTTTCAATTTCGAGGTTGTTGCTGAATTTGATGGTGTTTTTCAAAGTTGAAGTTGTTGTTGAATTTCTTGGTGTTTTCCAATGTTGAGGTTGTTGTTGAATTTGTTGGTGTTTTTCAATGTTGAAGTTGTTGTTGAATTTCTTGGTGTTTTTCAATGTTGAGGTTGTTGTTGTTTTTCAATGTTGAGGTTGTTGTTGAAATTGTTGGTGTTTTTCAATGTTGAGGTTGTTGTTGTTTTTCAATGTTGAGGTTGTTGTTGAATTTGTTGGTGTTTTTTCAATGTTGAGGTTGTTGTTGTTTTTCAATGTTGAGGGTGTTGTTATTTTTCAATGTTGAGGTGATTGTTGAATTTGTTGGTGTTTTTCAATGTTGAGGTTGTTGTTGTTTTTCAAAGTTGAGGTTGTTGTTGTATTTGTTGGTGTTTTTCAATGTTGAGGTTGTCGTAGTTTTTCAATGTTGAGGTTGTTGTTGAATTTGTTGGTGTTTTTCAATCTTGAGGTTGTTGTTGAATTTGTTGGTGTTTTTCAATGTTGAGGTTGTTGTTGTTTTTCAATGCTGAGGTTGTTGTTCAATTTGTTGGTGTTTTTCAATGTTGAGGTTGTTGTTGAATTTGTTGGTGTCTTTCAATGTTGAGGTTGTTGTTGTTTTTCAATGTTGAGGTTGTTGTTGAATTTGTTGGTGTTTTTCAATTTCGAGGTTGTTGTTGAATTTGTTGGTGTTTTTCAATGCTGAGGTTGTTGTTGTTGTTCAATGTGGAGGTTGTTGTTGAATTTGTTGGCGTTTTTAAATGTTGAGGTTGTTGTTGAATTTGTTGGTGTTTTTCAATGTTGAGGTTGTTGTTGAATTTGTTGGTGTTTTTCAATGTTGAGGGTGTTGTTGTTTTTCAATATTGAGGTTGCTGTTGAATTTGATGGTGTTTTTCAATGTCGAGGTTGTTGTTGAATTTGTTGGTGTTTTTCAATGTTGAAGTTGTTGTTGAATTTGTTGGTGTTTTTCAATGTTGAGGTTGTTGTTGTTTTTCAATGTTGAGGTTGTTGTTGAATTTGTTGGTGTTTTTCAATGTTGAGGTTGTTGTTGTTTTTCAATGTTGAGGTTGTTGTTGTTTTTTCAATGTTGAGGTTGTTGTTGAATTTGTTGGTGTTTTTCAATGTTGAGGTTGTTGTTATTTTTCAATGTTGAGGTTGTTGTTGAATTTCTTGGTGTTTTTCAATGTTGAGGTTGTTGTTGTTTTTCAATGTTGAGGTTGTTGTTGAATTTGTTGGTGTTTTTCAATGTTGAGGTTGTTGTTGAATTTGTTGGTGTTTTTCAATGTTGAGGTTGTTGTTGTTTTCAATGTTGAGGTTGTTGTTGTTTTTCAATATTGAGGTTGTTGTTGAATTTGATGGTGTTTTTCAATGTCGAGGTTGTTGTTGAATTTGTTGGTGTTTTTCAATGTTGAAGTTGTTGTTGAATTTGTTGGTGTTTTTCAATGTTGAGGTTGTTGTTGTTTTTCAATGTTGAGGTTGTTGTTGAATTTGTTGGTGTTTTTCAATGTTGAGGTTGTTGTTATTTTTCAATGTTGAGGTTGTTGTTGTTTTTCAATGTTGAGGTTGTTGTTGAATTTGTTGGTGTTTTTCAATGTTGAGGTTGTTGTTATTTTTCAATGTTGAGGTTGTTGTTGAATTTCAATGTTGAGGTTGTTGTTGAATTTGTTGGTGTTTTTCAATGTTGAGGTTGTTGTTGAATTTGTTGGTGTTTTTCAATGTTGAGGTTGTTGTTGAATTTGTTTTCGTTTTTAAATGTTGTGGTTTATGTTGAATTTGTTGGTGTTTTTCAATGTTGAGGTTGTTGTTGAATTTGTTGGTGTTTTTCAATTTTGAGGTTGTTGTTGTTTTTCAATGTTGAGGTTGTTGTTGAATTTGTTGGTGTTTTTCAATTTCGAGGTTGTTGTTGAGGTTGTTGTTGTTTTTCAATGTTGAGGTTGTTGTAGTTTTTCAATGTTGAGGTTGTTGTTGAATTTGTTGGTGTTTTTCAATGTTGAGGTTGTTGTTGAATTTGTTGGTGTTTTTAAATGTTGAGGTTGTTGTTGAATTTGTTGGTGTTTTTCAATGTTGAGGTTGTTGTTTTTTTTTCAATGTTGAGGTTGTTGTTGAATTTGTTGGTGTTTTTCAATGTTGAGGTTGTTGTTGTTGTTCAATGTGCAGGTTGTTTTTGAATTTGTTGGCGTTTTTAAATGTTGAGGTTGTTGTTGAATTTGTTGGTGTTTTTCAATGTTGAGGTTGTTGTTGAATTTGTTGGTGTTTTTCAATGTTGAGGTTGTTGTTGTTTTTCAATATTGAGGTTGTTGTTGAATTTGATGGTGTTTTTCAATGTCGAGGTTGTTGTTGAATTTGTTGGTGCTTTTCAATGTTGAAGTTGTTGTTGAATTTGTTGGTGTTTTTCAATGTTGAGGTTGTTGTTGTTTTTCAATGTTGAGGTTGTTGTTGAATTTGTTGGTGTTTTTCAATGTTGAGGTTGTTGTTGTTTTTCAATGTTGAGGTTGTTGTTATTTTTCAATGTTGAGGTTGTTGTTGAATTTGTTGGTGTTTATCAATTTCGAGGTTGTTGTTGAATTTGTTGGTGTTTTTCAATGTTGAAGTTGTTGTTGAATTTGTTGGTGTTTTTCAATGTTGAGGTTGTTGTTGTTTTTCAATGTTGAGGTTATTGTTGAATTTGTTGGTGTTTTTAATTGTTGAGGTTGTTGTTGAATTTGTTGGTGTTTTTCAATGTTGACGTTCTTTTTGTTTTTCAATGTTGAGGTTGTTATTGAATTTGTTGGTGTTTTTCAATGTTGAGGTTGTTGTTGTTTTTCAGTGTTGAGGTTGTTGTTGAATTTGTTGGTGTTTTTCAATGTTGAGGTTGTTGTTGTTTTTCAGTGTTGAGGTTGTTGTTGAATTTGTTGGTGTTTTTCAATGTTGAGGTTGTTGTTTTTTTTCAATGTTGAGGTTGCTGTTGAATTTGTTGGTGTTTTTCAATTTCGAGGTTGTTGCTGAATTTGATGGTGTTTTTCAAAGTTGAAGTTGTTGTTGAATTTCTTGGTGTTTTTCAATGTTGAGGTTGTTGTTGAATTTGTTGGTGTTTTTCAATGTTGAAGTTGTTGTTGAATTTCTTGGTGTTTTTCAATGTTGAGGTTGTTGTTTCTTTTCAATGTTGAGGTTGTTGTTGAATTTGTTGGTGTTTTTCAATGTTGAGGTTGTTGTTGTTTTTCAATGTTGAGGTTGTTGTTGAATTTGTTGGTGTTTTTCAATGTTGAGGTTGTTGTTCTTTTTCAATGTTGAGGTTGCTGTTGAATTTGTTGGTGTTTTTCAATTTCGAGGTTGTTGCTGAATTTGATGGTGTTTTTCAAAGTTGAAGTTGTTGTTGAATTTCTTGGTGTTTTCTAATGTTGAGGTTGTTGTTGAATTTGTTGGTGTTTTTCAATGTTGAAGTTGTTGTTGAATTTCTTGGTGTTTTTCAATGTTGAGGTTGTTGTTGTTTTTCAATGTTGAGGTTGTTGTTGAAATTGTTGGTGTTTTTCAATGTTGAGGTTGTTGTTGTTTTTCAATGTTGAGGTTGTTGTTGAATTTGTTGGTGTTTTTCAATGTTGAGGTTGTTGTTGTTTTTCAATGTTGAGGGTGTTGTTATTTTTCAATGTTGAGGTGATTGTTGAATTTGTTGGTGTTTTTCAATGTTGAGGTTGTTGTTGTTTTTCAATGTTGAGGTTGTTGTTGTATTTGTTGGTGTTTTTCAATGTTGAGGTTGTCGTAGTTTTTCAATGTTGAGGTTGTTGTTGAATTTGTTGGTGTTTTTCAATCTTGAGGTTGTTGTTGAATTTGTTGGTGTTTTTCAATGTTGAGGTTGTTGTTGTTTTTCAATGCTGAGGTTGTTGTTCAATTTGTTGGTGTTTTTCAATGTTGAGGTTGTTGTTGAATTTGTTGGTGTTTTTCAATGTTGAGGTTGTTGTTGTTTTTCAATGTTGAGGTTGTTGTTGAATTTGTTGGTGTTTTTCAATTTCGAGGTTGTTGTTGAATTTGTTGGTGTTTTTCAATGTTGAAGTTGTTGAATTTGCTGGTGTTTTTCAATGTTGAGGTTGTTGTTGTTTTTCAATGTTGAGGTTGTTGTTGAATTTGTTGCAGTTTTTCAATTTCGAGGTTGTTCTTGTTTTTCAATGTTGAGGTTGTTGTTGAATTTGTTGGTGTTTTCAATGTTGAGGTTGTTGTTGAATTTGTTGGTGTTTTTAAATGCTGAGGTTGTTGTTGTTGTTTAATGTGGAGGTTGTTGTTGAATTTGTTGGCGTTTTTAAATGTTGAGGTTGTTGTTGAATTTGTTGGTGTTTTTCAATGTTGAGGTTGTTGTTGAATTTGTTGGTGTTTTTCAATGTTGAGGTTGTTGTTGTTTTTCAATATTGAGGTTGTTGTTGAATTTGATGGTGTTTTTCAATGTCGAGGTTGTTGTTGAATTTGTTGGTGTTTTTCAATGTTGAAGTTGTTGTTGAATTTGTTGGTGTTTTTCAATGTTGAGGTTGTTGTTGTTTTTCAATGTTGAGGTTGTTGTTGAATTTGTTGGTGTTTTTCAATGTTGAGGTTGTTGTTGTTTTTCAATGTTGAGGTTGTTGTTGTTTTTCAATGTTGAGGTTGTTGTTGAATTTGTTGGTGTTTTTCAATGTTGAGGTTGTTGTTATTTTTCAATGTTGAGGTTGTTGTTGAATTTCTTGGTGTTTTTCAATGTTGAGGTTGTTGTTGTTTTTCAATGTTGAGGTTGTTGTTGAATTTGTTGGTGTTTTTCAATGTTGAGGTTGTTGTTGAATTTGTTGGTGTTTTTCAATGTTGACGTTCTTTTTGTTTTTCAATGTTGAGGTTGTTATTGAATTTGTTGGTGTTTTTCAATGTTGAGGCTGTTGTTGTTTTTCAGTGTTGAGGTTGTTGTTGAATTTGTTGGTGTTTTTCAATGTTGAGGTTGTTGTTGTTTTTCAGTGTTGAGGTTGTTGTTGAATTTGTTGGTGTTTTTCAATGTTGAGGTTGTTGTTGTTTTTCAATGTTGAGGTTGCTGTTGAATTTGTTGGTGTTTTTCAATTTCGAGGTTGTTGCTGAATTTGATGGTGTTTTTCAAAGTTGAAGTTGTTGTTGAATTTCTTGGTGTTTTTCAATGTTGAGGTTGTTGTTGTTTTTCAATGTTGAGGTTGTTGTTGAAATTGTTGGTGTTTTTCAATGTTGAGGTTGTTGTTGTTTTTCAATGTTGAGGTTGTTGTTGAATTTGTTGGTGTTTTTCAATGTTGAGGTTGTTGTTGAATTTGTTGGTGTTTTTCAATGTTGAGGTTGTTGTTGTCTTTCAATGTTGAGGGTGTTGTTATTTTTCAATGTTGAGGTGATTGTTGAATTTGTTGGTGTTTTTCAATGTTGAGGTTGTTGTTGTTTTTCAATGTTGAGGTTGTTGTTGTATTTGTTGGTGTTTTTCAATGTTGAGGTTGTCGTAGTTTTTCAATGTTGAGGTTGTTGTTGAATTTGTTGGTGTTTTTCAATCTTGAGGTTGTTGTTGAATTTGTTGGTATTTTTCAATGTTGAGGTTGTTGTTGTTTTTCAATGTTGAGGTTGTTGTTGAATTTGTTGGTGTTTTTCAATTTCGAGGTTGTTGTTGAATTTGTTGGTGTTTTTCAATGTTGAAGTTCTTGAATTTGCTGGTGTTTTTCAATGTTGAGGTTGTTGTTGTTTTTCAATGTTGAGGTTGTTGTTGAATTTGTTGCAGTTTTTCAATTTCGAGGTTGTTCTTGTTTTTCAATGTTGAGGTTGTTGTTGAATTTGTTGGTGTTTTCAATGTTGAGGTTGTTGTTGAATTTGTTGGTGTTTTTCAATGCTGAGGTTGTTGTTGTTGTTTAATGTGGAGGTTGTTGTTGAATTTGTTGGCGTTTTTTAAATGTTGAGGTTGTTGTTGAATTTGTTGGTGTTTTTCAATGTTGAGGTTGTTGTTGAATTTGTTGGTGTTTTTCAATGTTGAGGTTGTTGTTGTTTTTCAATATTGAGGTTGTTGTTGAATTTGATGGTGTTTTTCAATGTCGAGGTTGTTGTTGAATTTGTTGGTGTTTTTCAATGTTGAAGTTGTTGTTGAATTTGTTGGTGTTTTTCAATGTTGAGGTTGTTGTTGTTTTTCAATGTTGAGGTTGTTGTTGAATTTGTTGGTGTTTTTCAATGTTGAGGTTGTTGTTGTTTTTCAATGTTGAGGTTGTTGTTGTTTTTCAATGTTGAGGTTGTTGTTGAATTTGTTGGTGTTTTTCAATGTTGAGGTTGTTGTTATTTTTCAATGTTGAGGTTGTTGTTGAATTTCTTGGTGTTTTTCAATGTTGAGGTTGTTGTTGTTTTTCAATGTTGAGGTTGTTGTTGAATTTGTTGGTGTTTTTCAATGTTGAGGTTGTTGTTGAATTTGTTGGTGTTTTTCAATTTCGAGGTTGTTGTTGAGGTTGTTGTTGTTTTTCAATGTTGAGGTTGTTGTTGTATTTGTTGGTGTTTTTCAATGTTGAGGTTGTTGTAGTTTTTCAATGTTGAGGTTGTTGTTGAATTTGTTGGTGTTTTTCAATGTTGAGGTTGTTGTTGAATTTGTTGGTGTTTTTCAATGTTGAGGTTGTTTTTTTTTTCAATGTTGAGGTTGTTGTTGAATTTGCTGGTGTTTTTCAATGTTGAGGTTGTTGTTGTTGTTCAATGTGGAGGTTGTTTTTGAATTTGTTGGCGTTTTTAAATGTTGAGGTTGTTGTTGAAATTGTTGGTGTTTTTCAATGTTGAGGTTGTTGTTGAATTTGTTGGTGTTTTTCAATGTTGAGGTTGTTGTTGTTTTTCAATATTGAGGTTGTTGTTGAATTTGATGGTGTTTTTCAATGTCGAGGTTGTTGTTGAATTTGTTGGTGCTTTTCAATGTTGAAGTTGTTGTTGAATTTGTTGGTGTTTTTCAATGTTGAGGTTGTTGTTGTTTTTCAATGTTGATGTTGTTGTTGAATTTGTTGGTGTTTTTTAATGTTGAGGTTGTTGTTGTTTTTCAATGTTGAGGTTGTTGTTATTTTTCAATGTTGAGGTTGTTGTTGAATTTGTTGGTGTTTATCAATTTCGAGGTTGTTGTTGAATTTGTTGGTGTTTTTCAATGTTGAAGTTGTTGTTGAATTACTTGGTGTTTTTCAATGTTGAGGTTGTTGTTGTTTTTCAATGTTGAGGTTGTTGTTGAATTTGTTGGTGTTTTTCAATGTTGAGGTTGTTGTTGTTTTTCAATGTTGAGGTTGTTGTTATTTTTCAATGTTGAGGTTGTTGTTGAATTTCTTGGTGTTTTTTAATGTTGAGGTTGTTGTTGTTTTTCAATGTTGAGGTTATTGTTGAATTTGTTGGTGTTTTTAGTTGTTGAGGTTGTTGTTGAATTTGTTGGTGTTTTTCAATGTTGACGTTCTTGTTGTTTTTCAATGTTGAGGTTGTTATTGAATTTGTTGGTGTTTTTCAATGTTGAGGTTGTTGTTGTTTTTCAGTGTTGAGGTTGTTGTTGAATTTGTTGGTGTTTTTCAATGTTGAGGTTGTTGTTGTTTTTCAGTGTTGAGGTTGTTGTTGAATTTGTTGGTGTTTTTCAATGTTGAGGTTGTTGTTGTTTTTCAATGTTGAGGTTGCTGTTGAATTTGTTGGTGTTTTTCAATTTCGAGGTTGTTGCTCAATTTGATGGTGTTTTTCAAAGTTGAAGTTGTTGTTGAATTTCTTGGTGTTTTTCAATGTTGAGGTTGTTGTTGAATTTGTTGGTGTTTTTCAATGTTGAAGTTGTTGTTGAATTTCTTGGTGTTTTTCAATGTTGAGGTTGTTGTTTCTTTTCAATGTTGAGGTTGTTGTTGAATTTGTTGGTGTTTTTCAATGTTGAGGTTGTTGTTGTTTTTCAATGTTGAGGTTGTTGTTGAATTTGCTGTTGTTTTTCAATGTTGAGGTTGTTGTTGTTGTTCAATTTGGAGGTTGTTGTTGAATTTGTTGGTGTTTTTAAATGTCGAGGTTGTTGTTGAATTTCTTGCTGTTTTTCAATGTTGAGGTTGTTGTTGTTTTTCAATTTTGAGGTTGTTGTTGAATTTGTTGGTGTTTTTCAATGTTGAGGTTGTTGTTGTTTTTCAATGTTGATGTTGTTGTTGAATTTGTTGGTGTTTTTCAATGTTGAGGTTGTTGTTGTTTTTCAATGTTGAGGTTGTTGTTGAATTTGTTGGTGTTTTTCAATGTTGAGGTTGTTGTTGAATTTGTTGGTGTTTATCAATTTCGAGGTTGTTGTTGAATTTGTTGGTGTTTTTCAATGTTGAAGTTGTTGTTGAATTTCTTGGTGTTTTTCAATGTTGAGGTTGTTGTTGTTTTTCAATGTTGAGGTTGTTGTTGAATTTGTTGGTGTTTTTCAATGTTGAGGTTGTTGTTGTTTTTCAATGTTGAGGTTGTTGTTATTTTTCAATGTTGAGGTTGTTGTTGAATTTCTTGGTGTTTTTCAATGTTGAGGTTGTTGTTGTTTTTCAATGTTGAGGTTATTGTTGAATTTGTTGGTGTTTTTAATTGTTGAGGTTGTTGTTGAATTTGTTGGTGTTTTTCAATGTTGACGTTCTTGTTGTTTTTCAATGTTGAGGTTGTTATTGAATTTGTTGGTGTTTTTCAATGTTGAGGTTGTTGTTGTTTTTCAGTGTTGAGGTTGTTGTTGAATTTGTTGGTGTTTTTCAATGTTGAGGTTGTTGTTGTTTTTCAGTGTTGAGGTTGTTGTTGAATTTGTTGGTGTTTTTCAATGTTGAGGTTGTTGTTGTTTTTCAATGTTGAGGTTGCTGTTGAATTTGTTGGTGTTTTTCAATTTCGAGGTTGTTGCTGAATTTGATGGTGTTTTTCAAAGTTGAAGTTGTTGTTGAATTTCTTGGGGTTTTTCAATGTTGAGGTTGTTGTTGAATTTGTTGGTGTTTTTCAATGTTGAAGTTGTTGTTGAATTTCTTGGTGTTTTTCAATGTTGAGGTTGTTGTTTCTTTTCAATGTTGAGGTTGTTGTTGAATTTGTTGGTGTTTTTCAATGTTGAGGTTGTTGTTGTTTTTCAATGTTGAGGTTGTTGTTGAATTTGTTGGTGTTTTTTAATGTTGAGGTTGTTGTTGTTTTTCAATGTTGAGGGTGTTGTTATTTTTCAATGTTGAGGTGATTGTTGAATTTGTTGGTGTTTTTAAATGTCGAGGTTGTTGTTGAATTTCTTGCTGTTTTTCAATGTTGAGGTTGTTGTTGTTTTTCAATGTTGAGGTTGTTGTTGAATTTGTTGGTGTTTTTCAATGTTGAGGTTGTTGTTGTTTTTCAATGTTGATGTTGTTGTTGAATTTGTTGGTGTTTTTTAATGTTGAGGTTGTTGTTGTTTTTCAATGTTGAGGTTGTTGTTATTTTTCAATGTTGAGGTTGTTGTTGAATTTGTTGGTGTTTATCAATTTCGAGGTTGTTGTTGAATTTGTTGGTGTTTTTCAATGTTGAAGTTGTTGTTGAATTTCTTGGTGTTTTTCAATGTTGAGGTTGTTGTTGTTTTTCAATGTTGAGGTTGTTGTTGAATTTGTTGGTGTTTTTCAATGTTGAGGTTGTTGTTGTTTTTCAATGTTGAGGTTGTTGTTATTTTACAATGTTGAGGTTGTTGTTGAATTTGTTGGTGTTTTTCAATGTTGAAGTTGTTGAATTTGCTGGTGTTTTTCAATGTTGAGGTTGTTGTTGTTTTTCAATGTTGAGGTTGTTGTTGAATTTGTTGCAGTTTTTCAATTTCGAGGTTGTTCTTGTTTTTCAATGTTGAGGTTGTTGTTGAATTTGTTGGTGTTTTCAATGTTGAGGTTGTTGTTGAATTTGTTGGTGTTTTTCAATGCTGAGGTTGTTGTTGTTGTTTAATGTGGAGGTTGTTGTTGAATTTGTTGGCGTTTTTAAATGTTGAGGTTGTTGTTGAATTTGTTGGTGTTTTTCAATGTTGAGGTTGTTGTTGAATTTGTTGGTGTTTTTCAATGTTGAGGTTGTTGTTGTTTTTCAATATTGAGGTTGTTGTTGAATTTGATGGTGTTTTTCAATGTCGAGGTTGTTGTTGAATTTGTTGGTGTTTTTCAATGTTGAAGTTGTTGTTGAATTTGTTGGTGTTTTTCAATGTTGAGGTTGTTGTTGTTTTTCAATGTTGAGGTTGTTGTTGAATTTGTTGGTGTTTTTCAATGTTGAGGTTGTTGTTGTTTTTCAATGTTGAGGTTGTTGTTGTTTTTCAATGTTGAGGTTGTTGTTGAATTTGTTGGTGTTTTTCAATGTTGAGGTTGTTGTTATTTTTCAATGTTGAGGTTGTTGTTGAATTTCTTGGTGTTTTTCAATGTTGAGGTTGTTGTTGTTTTTCAATGTTGAGGTTGTTGTTGAATTTGTTGGTGTTTTTCAATGTTGAGGTTGTTGTTGAATTTGTTGGTGTTTTTCAATGTTGAGGTTGTTGTTGAATTTGTTTTCGTTTTTAAATGTTGTGGTTTATGTTGAATTTGTTGGTGTTTTTCAATGTTGAGGTTGTTGTTGAATTTGTTGGTGTTTTTCAATTTTGAGGTTGTTGTTGTTTTTCAATGTTGAGGTTGTTGTTGAATTTGTTGGTGTTTTTCAATTTCGAGGTTGTTGTTGAGGTTGTTGTTGTTTTTCAATGTTGAGGTTGTTGTTGTATTTGTTGGTGTTTTTCAATGTTGAGGTTGTTGTAGTTTTTCAATGTTGAGGTTGTTGTTGAATTTGTTGGTGTTTTTCAATGTTGAGGTTGTTGTTGAATTTGTTGGTGTTTTTCAATGTTGAGGTTGTTTTTTTTTCAATGTTGAGGTTGTTGTTGAATTTGCTGGTGTTTTTCAATGTTGAGGTTGTTGTTGTTGTTCAATGTGGAGGTTGTTTTTGAATTTGTTGGCGTTTTTAAATGTTGAGGTTGTTGTTGAAATTGTTGGTGTTTTTCAATGTTGAGGTTGTTGTTGAATTTGTTGGTGTTTTTCAATGTTGAGGTTGTTGTTGTTTTTCAATATTGAGGTTGTTGTTGAATTTGATGGTGTTTTTCAATGTCGAGGTTGTTGTTGAATTTGTTGGTGCTTTTCAATGTTGAAGTTGTTGTTGAATTTGTTGGTGTTTTTCAATGTTGAGGTTGTTGTTGTTTTTCAATGTTGATGTTGTTGTTGAATTTGTTGGTGTTTTTTAATGTTGAGGTTGTTGTTGTTTTTCAATGTTGAGGTTGTTGTTATTTTTCAATGTTGAGGTTGTTGTTGAATTTGTTGGTGTTTATCAATTTCGAGGTTGTTGTTGAATTTGTTGGTGTTTTTCAATGTTGAAGTTGTTGTTGAATTTCTTGGTGTTTTTCAATGTTGAGGTTGTTGTTGTTTTTCAATGTTGAGGTTGTTGTTGAATTTGTTGGTGTTTTTCAATGTTGAGGTTGTTGTTGTTTTTTCAATGTTGAGGTTGTTGTTATTTTTCAATGTTGAGGTTGTTGTTGAATTTCTTGGTGTTTTTCAATGTTGAGGTTGTTGTTGTTTTTCAATGTTGAGGTTATTGTTGAATTTGTTGGTGTTTTTAGTTGTTGAGGTTGTTGTTGAATTTGTTGGTGTTTTTCAATGTTGACGTTCTTGTTGTTTTTCAATGTTGAGGTTGTTATTGAATTTGTTGGTGTTTTTCAATGTTGAGGTTGTTGTTGTTTTTCAGTGTTGAGGTTGTTGTTGAATTTGTTGGTGTTTTTCAATGTTGAGGTTGTTGTTGTTTTTCAGTGTTGAGGTTGTTGTTGAATTTGTTGGTGTTTTTCAATGTTGAGGTTGTTGTTGTTTTTCAATGTTGAGGTTGCTGTTGAATTTGTTGGTGTTTTTCAATTTCGAGGTTGTTGCTGAATTTGATGGTGTTTTTCAAAGTTGAAGTTGTTGTTGAATTTCTTGGTGTTTTTCAATGTTGAGGTTGTTGTTGAATTTGTTGGTGTTTTTCAATGTTGAAGTTGTTGTTGAATTTCTTGGTGTTTTTCAATGTTGAGGTTGTTGTTTCTTTTCAATGTTGAGGTTGTTGTTGAATTTGTTGGTGTTTTTCAATGTTGAGGTTGTTGTTGTTTTTCAATGTTGAGGTTGTTGTTGAATTTGCTGTTGTTTTTCAATGTTGAGGTTGTTGTTGTTGTTCAATGTGGAGGTTGTTGTTGAATTTGTTGGTGTTTTTAAATGTCGAGGTTGTTGTTTGAATTTCTTGCTGTTTTTCAATGTTGTGGTTGTTGTTGTTTTTCAATGTTGAGGTTGTTGTTGAATTTGTTGGTGTTTTTCAATGTTGAGGTTGTTGTTGTTTTTCAATGTTGATGTTGTTGTTGAATTTGTTGGTGTTTTTTAATGTTGAGGTTGTTGTTGTTTTTCAATGTTGAGGTTGTTGTTATTTTTCAATGTTGAGGTTGTTGTTGAATTTGTTGGTGTTTATCAATTTCGAGGTTGTTGTTGAATTTGTTGGTGTTTTTCAATGTTGAAGTTGTTGTTGAATTTCTTGGTGTTTTTCAATGTTGAGGTTGTTGTTGTTTTTCAATGTTGAGGTTGTTGTTGAATTTGTTGGTGTTTTTCAATGTTGAGGTTGTTGTTGTTTTTCAATGTTGAGGTTGTTGTTATTTTACAATGTTGAGGTTGTTGTTGAATTTCTTGGTGTTTTTCAATGTTGAGGTTGTTGTTGTTTTTCAATGTTGAGGTTATTGTTGAATTTGTTGGTGTTTTTAATTGTTGAGGTTGTTGTTGAATTTGTTGGTGTTTTTCAATGTTGACGTTCTTGTTGTTTTTCAATGTTGAGGTTGTTATTGAATTTGTTGGTGTTTTTCAATGTTGAGGTTGTTGTTGTTTTTCAGTGTTGAGGTTGTTGTTGAATTTGTTGGTGTTTTTCAATGTTGAGGTTGTTGTTGTTTTTCAGTGTTGAGGTTGTTGTTGAATTTGTTGGTGTTTTTCAATGTTGAGGTTGTTGTTGTTTTTCAATGTTGAGGTTGCTGTTGAATTTGTTGGTGTTTTTCAATTTCGAGGTTGTTGCTGAATTTGATGGTGTTTTTCAAAGTTGAAGTTGTTGTTGAATTTCTTGGTGTTTTTCAATGTTGAGGTTGTTGTTGAATTTGTTGGTGTTTTTCAATGTTGAAGTTGTTGTTGAATTTCTTGGTGTTTTTCAATGTTGAGGTTGTTGTTTCTTTTCAATGTTGAGGTTGTTGTTGAATTTGTTGGTGTTTTTCAATGTTGAGGTTGTTGTTGTTTTTCAATGTTGAGGTTGTTGTTGAATTTGCTGTTGTTTTTCAATGTTGAGGTTGTTGTTGTTGTTCAATGTGGAGGTTGTTGTTGAATTTGTTGGTGTTTTTAAATGTCGAGGTTGTTGTTGAATTTCTTGCTGTTTTTCAATGTTGAGGTTGTTGTTGAATTTGCTGGTGTTTTTCAATGTTGAGGTTGTTGTTGTTGTTCAATGTGGAGGTTGTTTTTGAATTTGTTGGCGTTTTTAAATGTTGAGGTTGTTGTTGAAATTGTTGGTGTTTTTCAATGTTGAGGTTGTTGTTGAATTTGTTGGTGTTTTTCAATGTTGAGGTTGTTGTTGTTTTTCAATATTGAGGTTGTTGTTGAATTTGATGGTGTTTTTCAATGTCGAGGTTGTTGTTGAATTTGTTGGTGCTTTTCAATGTTGAAGTTGTTGTTGAATTTGTTGGTGTTTTTCAATGTTGAGGTTGTTGTTGTTTTTCAATGTTGATGTTGTTGTTGAATTTGTTGGTGTTTTTTAATGTTGAGGTTGTTGTTGTTTTTCAATGTTGAGGTTGTTGTTATTTTTCAATGTTGAGGTTGTTGTTGAATTTGTTGGTGTTTATCAATTTCGAGGTTGTTGTTGAATTTGTTGGTGTTTTTCAATGTTGAAGTTGTTGTTGAATTTCTTGGTGTTTTTCAATGTTGAGGTTGTTGTTGTTTTTCAATGTTGAGGTTGTTGTTGAATTTGTTGGTGTTTTTCAATGTTGAGGTTGTTGTTGTTTTTCAATGTTGAGGTTGTTGTTATTTTTCAATGTTGAGGTTGTTGTTGAATTTCTTGGTGTTTTTCAATGTTGAGGTTGTTGTTGTTTTTCAATGTTGAGGTTATTGTTGAATTTGTTGGTGTTTTTAGTTGTTGAGGTTGTTGTTGAATTTGTTGGTGTTTTTCAATGTTGACGTTCTTGTTGTTTTTCAATGTTGAGGTTGTTATTGAATTTGTTGGTGTTTTTCAATGTTGAGGTTGTTGTTGTTTTTCAGTGTTGAGGTTGTTGTTGAATTTGTTGGTGTTTTTCAATGTTGAGGTTGTTGTTGTTTTTCAGTGTTGAGGTTGTTGTTGAATTTGTTGGTGTTTTTCAATGTTGAGGTTGTTGTTGTTTTTCAATGTTGAGGTTGCTGTTGAATTTGTTGGTGTTTTTCAATTTCGAGGTTGTTGCTGAATTTGATGGTGTTTTTCAAAGTTGAAGTTGTTGTTGAATTTCTTGGTGTTTTTCAATGTTGAGGTTGTTGTTGAATTTGTTGGTGTTTTTCAATGTTGAAGTTGTTGTTGAATTTCTTGGTGTTTTTCAATGTTGAGGTTGTTGTTTCTTTTCAATGTTGAGGTTGTTGTTGAATTTGTTGGTGTTTTTCAATGTTGAGGTTGTTGTTGTTTTTCAATGTTGAGGTTGTTGTTGAATTTGCTGTTGTTTTTCAATGTTGAGGTTGTTGTTGTTGTTCAATGTGGAGGTTGTTGTTGAATTTGTTGGTGTTTTTAAATGTCGAGGTTGTTGTTTGAATTTCTTGCTGTTTTTCAATGTTGTGGTTGTTGTTGTTTTTCAATGTTGAGGTTGTTGTTGAATTTGTTGGTGTTTTTCAATGTTGAGGTTGTTGTTGTTTTTCAATGTTGATGTTGTTGTTGAATTTGTTGGTGTTTTTTAATGTTGAGGTTGTTGTTGTTTTTCAATGTTGAGGTTGTTGTTATTTTTCAATGTTGAGGTTGTTGTTGAATTTGTTGGTGTTTATCAATTTCGAGGTTGTTGTTGAATTTGTTGGTGTTTTTCAATGTTGAAGTTGTTGTTGAATTTCTTGGTGTTTTTCAATGTTGAGGTTGTTGTTGTTTTTCAATGTTGAGGTTGTTGTTGAATTTGTTGGTGTTTTTCAATGTTGAGGTTGTTGTTGTTTTTCAATGTTGAGGTTGTTGTTATTTTACAATGTTGAGGTTGTTGTTGAATTTCTTGGTGTTTTTCAATGTTGAGGTTGTTGTTGTTTTTCAATGTTGAGGTTATTGTTGAATTTGTTGGTGTTTTTAATTGTTGAGGTTGTTGTTGAATTTGTTGGTGTTTTTCAATGTTGACGTTCTTGTTGTTTTTCAATGTTGAGGTTGTTATTGAATTTGTTGGTGTTTTTCAATGTTGAGGTTGTTGTTGTTTTTCAGTGTTGAGGTTGTTGTTGAATTTGTTGGTGTTTTTCAATGTTGAGGTTGTTGTTGTTTTTCAGTGTTGAGGTTGTTGTTGAATTTGTTGGTGTTTTTCAATGTTGAGGTTGTTGTTGTTTTTCAATGTTGAGGTTGCTGTTGAATTTGTTGGTGTTTTTCAATTTCGAGGTTGTTGCTGAATTTGATGGTGTTTTTCAAAGTTGAAGTTGTTGTTGAATTTCTTGGTGTTTTTCAATGTTGAGGTTGTTGTTGAATTTGTTGGTGTTTTTCAATGTTGAAGTTGTTGTTGAATTTCTTGGTGTTTTTCAATGTTGAGGTTGTTGTTTCTTTTCAATGTTGAGGTTGTTGTTGAATTTGTTGGTGTTTTTCAATGTTGAGGTTGTTGTTGTTTTTCAATGTTGAGGTTGTTGTTGAATTTGCTGTTGTTTTTCAATGTTGAGGTTGTTGTTGTTGTTCAATGTGGAGGTTGTTGTTGAATTTGTTGGTGTTTTTAAATGTCGAGGTTGTTGTTGAATTTCTTGCTGTTTTTCAATGTTGAGGTTGTTGTTGTTTTTCAATGTTGAGGTTGTTGTTGAATTTGTTGGTGTTTTTCAATGTTGAGGTTGTTGTTGAATTTGTTGGTGTTTATCAATTTCGAGGTTGTTGTTGAATTTGTTGGTGTTTTTCAATGTTGAAGTTGTTGTTGAATTTCTTGGTGTTTTTCAATGTTGAGGTTGTTGTTGTTTTTCAATGTTGAGGTTGTTGTTGAATTTGTTGGTGTTTTTCAATGTTGAGGTTGTTGTTGTTTTTCAATGTTGAGGTTGTTGTTATTTTTCAATGTTGAGGTTGTTGTTGAATTTCTTGGTGTTTTTCAATGTTGAGGTTGTTGTTGTTTTTCAATGTTGAGGTTATTGTTGAATTTGTTGGTGTTTTTAATTGTTGAGGTTGTTGTTGAATTTGTTGGTGTTTTTCAATGTTGACGTTCTTGTTGTTTTTCAATGTTGAGGTTGTTATTGAATTTGTTGGTGTTTTTCAATGTTGAGGTTGTTGTTGTTTTTCAGTGTTGAGGTTGTTGTTGAATTTGTTGGTGTTTTTCAATGTTGAGGTTGTTGTTGTTTTTCAGTGTTGAGGTTGTTGTTGAATTTGTTGGTGTTTTTCAATGTTGAGGTTGTTGTTGTTTTTCAATGTTGAGGTTGCTGTTGAATTTGTTGGTGTTTTTCAATTTCGAGGTTGTTGCTGAATTTGATGGTGTTTTTCAAAGTTGAAGTTGTTGTTGAATTTCTTGGGGTTTTTCAATGTTGAGGTTGTTGTTGAATTTGTTGGTGTTTTTCAATGTTGAAGTTGTTGTTGAATTTCTTGGTGTTTTTCAATGTTGAGGTTGTTGTTTCTTTTCAATGTTGAGGTTGTTGTTGAATTTGTTGGTGTTTTTCAATGTTGAGGTTGTTGTTGTTTTTCAATGTTGAGGTTGTTGTTGAATTTGTTGGTGTTTTTTAATGTTGAGGTTGTTGTTGTTTTTCAATGTTGAGGGTGTTGTTATTTTTCAATGTTGAGGTGATTGTTGAATTTGTTGGTGTTTTTAAATGTCGAGGTTGTTGTTGAATTTCTTGCTGTTTTTCAATGTTGAGGTTGTTGTTGTTTTTCAATGTTGAGGTTGTTGTTGAATTTGTTGGTGTTTTTCAATGTTGAGGTTGTTGTTGTTTTTCAATGTTGATGTTGTTGTTGAATTTGTTGGTGTTTTTTAATGTTGAGGTTGTTGTTGTTTTTCAATGTTGAGGTTGTTGTTATTTTTCAATGTTGAGGTTGTTGTTGAATTTGTTGGTGTTTATCAATTTCGAGGTTGTTGTTGAATTTGTTGGTGTTTTTCAATGTTGAAGTTGTTGTTGAATTTCTTGGTGTTTTTCAATGTTGAGGTTGTTGTTGTTTTTCAATGTTGAGGTTGTTGTTGAATTTGTTGGTGTTTTTCAATGTTGAGGTTGTTGTTGTTTTTCAATGTTGAGGTTGTTGTTATTTTACAATGTTGGGGTTGTTGTTGAATTTCTTGGTGTTTTTCAATGTTGAGGTTGTTGTTGTTTTTCAATGTTGAGGTTATTGTTGAATTTGTTGGTGTTTTTAATTGTTGAGGTTGTTTTGAATTTGTTGGTGTTTTTCAATGTTGACGTTCTTGTTGTTTTTCAATGTTGAGGTTGTTATTGAATTTGTTGGTGTTTTTCAATGTTGAGGTTGTTGTTGTTTTTCAGTGTTGAGGTTGTTGTTGAATTTGTTGGTGTTTTTCAATGTTGAGGTTGTTGTTGTTTTTCAGTGTTGAGGTTGTTGTTGAATTTGTTGGTGTTTTTCAATGTTGAGGTTGTTGTTGTTTTTCAATGTTGAGGTTGCTGTTGAATTTGTTGGTGTTTTTCAATTTCGAGGTTGTTGCTGAATTTGATGGTGTTTTTCAAAGTTGAAGTTGTTGTTGAATTTCTTGGGGTTTTTCAATGTTGAGGTTGTTGTTGAATTTGTTGGTGTTTTTCAATGTTGAAGTTGTTGTTGAATTTCTTGGTGTTTTTCAATGTTGAGGTTGTTGTTTCTTTTCAATGTTGAGGTTGTTGTTGAATTTGTTGGTGTTTTTCAATGTTGAGGTTGTTGTTGTTTTTCAATGTTGAGGTTGTTGTTGTATTTGTTGGTGTTTTTCAATGTTGAGGTTGTTGTTGAATTTCTTGGTGTTTTTCAATGTTGAGGTTGTTGTTGAATTTGTTGGTGTTTTTCAATGTTGAGGTTGTTGTTGTTTTTCAATGTTGAGGTTGTTGTTGTATTTGTTGGTGTTTTTCAATGTTGAGGTTGTTGTAGTTTTTCAATGTTGAGGTTGTTGTTGAATTTGTTGGTGTTTTTCAATGTCGAGGTTGTTGTTGAATTTGTTGTTGTTTTTCAAAGTTGAAGTTGTAATTGAATTTGTTGGTGTTTATCAATGTTGAGGTTGTTGTTGAATTTGTTGGCGTTTTTAAATGTTAAGGTTGTTGTTGAATTTGTTGGTGTTTTTCAATGTTCAGGTTGTTGTTGCTTTTATTGTTGAGGTTGTTGTTGAATTTGCTGTTGTTTTTCAATGTTCAGGTTGTTGTTGTTGTTCAATGTGGAGGTTGTTGTTGAATTTGTTGGTGTTTTTAAATGTCGAGGTTGTTGTTGAATTTCTTGCTGTTTTTCAATGTTGAGGTTGTTGTTGTTTTTCAATGTTGAGGTTGTTGTTGAATTTGTTGGTGTTTTTCAATGTTGAGGTTGTTGTTGTTTTTCAATGTTGAGGTTGTTGTTATTTTTCAATGTTGAGGTGATTGTTGTATTTGTTGGTGTTTTTCAATGTTGAGGTTGTTGTAGTTTTTCAATGTTGAGGTTGTTGTTGAATTTGTTGGTGTTTTTCAATGTCGAGGTTGTTGTTGAATTTGTTGGTGTTTTTCAAAGTTGAAGTTGTTGTTGAATTTGTTGATGTTCATCAATGTTGAGGTTGTTGTTGAATTTATTGGTGTTTTTAAATGTTAAGGTTGTTGTTGAATTTGTTGGTGTTTTTCAATGTTGAGGGTGTTGTTGTTTTTAATGTTGAGATTGTTGTTGAATTTGTTGGTGTTTTTCAATGCTGAGGTTGTTGTTGTTGTTCATTGTGGAGGTTGTTGTTGAATTTGTTGGTGTTTTTCAATGTCGAGGTTGTTGTTGAATTTGTTGGAGTTTTTCAATGTTGAATTTGTTGTTGAATTTGTTGGTGTTTTTCAATGTTGAGGTTGTTGTTGTTTTTCAATATTGAGGTTGTTGTTGAATTTGTTGGTGTTTTTCAATGTTGAGGTTGTTGTTGAATTTGTTGGTGTTTTTCCATGTTGAGGTTGTTGTTGTTTTTCATAGTTGAGGTTGTTGTTGAATTTGTTAGTGTTTTTCAATGTCGAGGTTGTTGTTGAATTTGCTGGTGTTTTTCAATGGTGAATTTGTTGTTGAATTTGTTGGTGTTTTTCAAAGTTGAGCTTGTTGTTTCTCAATGTTGAAGTTGTTGTTGGATTTCTTGATGTTTTTCAATGTTGATGTTGGTGTTAAATTTGTTGGTATTTTTCAATGTTGAGGTTGTTGTTGTTTTTCAATGTTGAGGTTGTTGTTGAATTTGTTGGTGTTTTTCAATGTTGAGGTTGTTGTTGTTTTTCAATGTTGAGGTGAATGTTGAATTTGTTGGTGTTTTTCAATGTTGAGGTTGTTGTTGTTTTTCAATGTTGAGGTTGTTGTTGTATTTATTGGAGTTTTTCAATGTTGAGGTTGTTGTAGTTTTTCAATGTTGAGGTTGTTGTTGAATTTGTTGGTGTTTTTCAATGTCGAGGTTGTTGTTCAATTTGTTGGTGTTTTTCAAAGTTGAAGTTGTTGTTGAATTTGTTGGTGTTTATCAATGTTGAGGTTGTTGTTGAATTTGTTGGTGTTTTTAAATGTTAAGGTTGTTGTTGAATTTGTTGGTGTTTTTCAATGTTGAGGTTGTTGTTGTTTTTCAATGTTGAGGTTGTTGTTGAATTTGTTGGTGTTTTTCAATGTTGAGGTTGTTGTTGTTTTTCAATGTTGAGGTTGTTGTTGTTTTTCAATGTTGAGGTTGTTGTTGAATTTGTTGGTGTTTTTCAATGTTGAGGTTGTTGTTATTTTTCAATGTTGAGGTTGTTGTTGAATTTCTTGGTGTTTTTCAATGTTGAGGTTGTTGTTGTTTTTCAATGTTGAGGTTGTTGTTGAATTTGTTGGTGTTTTTCAATGTTGAGGTTGTTGTTGAATTTGTTGGTGTTTTTCAATGTTGAGGTTGTTGTTGAATTTGTTTTCGTTTTTAAATGTTGTGGTTTATGTTGAATTTGTTGGTGTTTTTCAATGTTGAGGTTGTTGTTGAATTTGTTGGTGTTTTTCAATTTTGAGGTTGTTGTTGTTTTTCAATGTTGAGGTTGTTGTTGAATTTGTTGGTGTTTTTCAATTTCGAGGTTGTTGTTGAGGTTGTTGTTGTTTTTCAATGTTGAGGTTGTTGTTGTATTTGTTGGTGTTTTTCAATGTTGAGGTTGTTGTAGTTTTTCAATGTTGAGGTTGTTGTTGAATTTGTTGGTGTTTTTCAATGTTGAGGTTGTTGTTGAATTTGTTGGTGTTTTTCAATGTTGAGGTTGTTGTTTTTTTTTCAATGTTGAGGTTGTTGTTGAATTTGCTGGTGTTTTTCAATGTTGAGGTTGTTGTTGTTGTTCAATGTGGAGGTTGTTTTTGAATTTGTTGGCGTTTTTAAATGTTGAGGTTGTTGTTGAATTTGTTGGTGTTTTTCAATGTTGAGGTTGTTGTTGAATTTGTTGGTGTTTTTCAATGTTGAGGTTGTTGTTGTTTTTCAATATTGAGGTTGTTGTTGAATTTGATGGTGTTTTTCAATGTCGAGGTTGTTGTTGAATTTGTTGGTGCTTTTCAATGTTGAAGTTGTTGTTGAATTTGTTGGTGTTTTTCAATGTTGAGGTTGTTGTTGTTTTTCAATGTTGATGTTGTTGTTGAATTTGTTGGTGCTTTTTAATGTTGAGGTTGTTGTTGTTTTTCAATGTTGAGGTTGTTGTTATTTTTCAATGTTGAGGTTGTTGTTGAATTTGTTGGTGTTTATCAATTTCGAGGTTGTTGTTGAATTTGTTGGTGTTTTTCAATGTTGAAGTTGTTGTTGAATTTCTTGGTGTTTTTCAATGTTGAGGTTGTTGTTGTTTTTCAATGTTGAGGTTGTTGTTGAATTTCTTGGTGTTTTTCAATGTTGAGGTTGTTGTTGTTTTTCAATGTTGAGGTTATTGTTGAATTTGTTGGTGTTTTTAATTGTTGAGGTTGTTGTTGAATTTGTTGGTGTTTTTCAATGTTGACGTTCTTGTTGTTTTTCAATGTTGAGGTTGTTATTGAATTTGTTGGTGTTTTTCAATGTTGAGGTTGTTGTTGTTTTTCAGTGTTGAGGTTGTTGTTGAATTTGTTGGTGTTTTTCAATGTTGAGGTTGTTGTTGTTTTTCAGTGTTGAGGTTGTTGTTGAATTTGTTGGTGTTTTTCAATGTTGAGGTTGTTGTTGTTTTTCAATGTTGAGGTTGCTGTTGAATTTGTTGGTGTTTTTCAATTTCGAGGTTGTTGCTGAATTTGATGGTGTTTTTCAAAGTTGAAGATGTTGTTGAATTTCTAGGTGTTTTTCAATGTTGAGGTTGTTGTTGAATTTGTTGGTGTTTTTCAATGTTGAAGTTGTTGTTGAATTTCTTGGTGTTTTTCAATGTTGAGGTTGTTGTTGTTTTTCAATGTTGAGGTTGTTGTTGAATTTGTTGGTGTTTTTCAATGTTGAAGTTGTTGTTGAATTTCTTGGTGTTTTTCAATGTTGAGGTTGTTGTTTCTTTTCAATGTTGAGGTTGTTGTTGAATTTGTTGGTGTTTTTCAATGTTGAGGTTGTTGTTGTTTTTCAATGTTGAGGTTGTTGTTGAATTTGCTGTTGTTTTTCAATGTTGAGGTTGTTGTTGTTGTTCAATGTGGAGGTTGTTGTTGAATTTGTTGGTGTTTTTAAATGTCGAGGTTGTTGTTGAATTTCTTGCTGTTTTTCAATGTTGAGGTTGTTGTTGTTTTTCAATGTTGAGGTTGTTTTTGAATTTGTTGGTGTTTTTCAATGTTGAGGTTGTTGTTGAATTTGTTGGTGTTTATCAATTTCGAGGTTGTTGTTGAATTTGTTGGTGTTTTTCAATGTTGAAGTTGTTGTTGAATTTCTTGGTGTTTTTCAATGTTGAGGTTGTTGTTGTTTTTCAATGTTGAGGTTGTTGTTGAATTTGTTGGTGTTTTTCAATGTTGAGGTTGTTGTTGTTTTTCAATGTTGAGGTTGTTGTTGTATTTATTGGAGTTTTTCAATGTTGAGGTTGTTGTAGTTTTTCAATGTTGAGGTTGTTGTTGAATTTGTTGGTGTTTTTCAATGTCGAGGTTGTTGTTGAATTTGTTGGTGTTTTTCAAAGTTGAAGTTGTTGTTGAATTTGTTGGTGTTTATCAATGTTGAGGTTGTTGTTGAATTTGTTGGTGTTTTTAAATGTTAAGGTTGTTGTTGAATTTGTTGGTGTTTTTCAATGTTGAGGTTGTTGTTGTTTTTCAATGTTGAGGTTGTTGTTGAATTTGTTGGTGTTTTTCAATGTTGAGGTTGTTGTTGTTTTTCAATGTTGAGGTTGTTGTTGTTTTTCAATGTTGAGGTTGTTGTTGAATTTGTTGGTGTTTTTCAATGTTGAGGTTGTTGTTATTTGTCAATGTTGAGGTTGTTGTTGAATTTCTTGGTGTTTTTCAATGTTGAGGTTGTTGTTGTTTTTCAATGTTGAGGTTGTTGTTGAATTTGTTGGTGTTTTTCAATGTTGAGGTTGTTGTTGAATTTGTTGGTGTTTTTCAATGTTGAGGTTGTTGTTGAATTTGTTTTCGTTTTTAAATGTTGTGGTTTATGTTGAATTTGTTGGTGTTTTTCAATGTTGAGGTTGTTGTTGAATTTGTTGGTGTTTTTCAATTTTGAGGTTGTTGTTGTTTTTCAATGTTGAGGTTGTTGTTGAATTTGTTGGTGTTTTTCAATTTCGAGGTTGTTGTTGAGG
This sequence comes from Isurus oxyrinchus, assembly GCA_026770705.1. Classification (NCBI taxonomy): domain Eukaryota; kingdom Metazoa; phylum Chordata; class Chondrichthyes; order Lamniformes; family Lamnidae; genus Isurus; species Isurus oxyrinchus. The sequence goes on along the minus strand of JANJGN010001818.1, from coordinate 4,885 downwards.
TTGTTGTTGTTTTTCAATGTTGAGGTTGTTGTTGTATTTGTTGGTGTTTTTCAATGTTGAGGTTGTTGTAGTTTTTCAATGTTGAGGTTGTTGTTGAATTTGTTGGTGTTTTTCAATGTTGAGGTTGTTGTTGAATTTGTTGGTGTTTTTCAATGTTGAGGTTGTTGTTTTTTTTTCAATGTTGAGGTTGTTGTTGAATTTGCTGGTGTTTTTCAATGTTGAGGTTGTTGTTGTTGTTCAATGTGGAGGTTGTTTTTGAATTTGTTGGCGTTTTTAAATGTTGAGGTTGTTGTTGAATTTGTTGGTGTTTTTCAATGTTGAGGTTGTTGTTGAATTTGTTGGTGTTTTTCAATGTTGAGGTTGTTGTTGTTTTTCAATATTGAGGTTGTTGTTGAATTTGATGGTGTTTTTCAATGTCGAGGTTGTTGTTGAATTTGTTGGTGCTTTTCAATGTTGAAGTTGTTGTTGAATTTGTTGGTGTTTTTCAATGTTGAGGTTGTTGTTGTTTTTCAATGTTGATGTTGTTGTTGAATTTGTTGGTGCTTTTTAATGTTGAGGTTGTTGTTGTTTTTCAATGTTGAGGTTGTTGTTATTTTTCAATGTTGAGGTTGTTGTTGAATTTGTTGGTGTTTATCAATTTCGAGGTTGTTGTTGAATTTGTTGGTGTTTTTCAATGTTGAAGTTGTTGAATTTCTTGGTGTTTTTCAATGTTGAGGTTGTTGTTGTTTTTCAATGTTGAGGTTGTTGTTGAATTTGTTGGTGTTTTTCAATGTTGAGGTTGTTGTTGTTTTTCAATGTTGAGGTTGTTGTTATTTTTCAATGTTGAGGTTGTTGTTGAATTTCTTGGTGTTTTTCAATGTTGAGGTTGTTGTTGTTTTTCAATGTTGAGGTTATTGTTGAATTTGTTGGTGTTTTTAATTGTTGAGGTTGTTGTTGAATTTGTTGGTGTTTTTCAATGTTGACGTTCTTGTTGTTTTTCAATGTTGAGGTTGTTATTGAATTTGTTGGTGTTTTTCAATGTTGAGGTTGTTGTTGTTTTTCAGTGTTGAGGTTGTTGTTGAATTTGTTGGTGTTTTTCAATGTTGAGGTTGTTGTTGTTTTTCAGTGTTGAGGTTGTTGTTGAATTTGTTGGTGTTTTTCAATGTTGAGGTTGTTGTTGTTTTTCAATGTTGAGGTTGCTGTTGAATTTGTTGGTGTTTTTCAATTTCGAGGTTGTTGCTGAATTTGATGGTGTTTTTCAAAGTTGAAGTTGTTGTTGAATTTCTTGGTGTTTTTCAATGTTGAGGTTGTTGTTGAATTTGTTGGTGTTTTTCAATGTTGAAGTTGTTGTTGAATTTCTTGGTGTTTTTCAATGTTGAGGTTGTTGTTTCTTTTCAATGTTGAGGTTGTTGTTGAAGTTGTTGGTGTTTTTCAATGTTGAGGTTGTTGTTGTTTTTCAATGTTGAGGTTGTTGTTGAATTTGCTGTTGTTTTTCAATGTTGAGGTTGTTGTTGTTGTTCAATGTGGAGGTTGTTGTTGAATTTGTTGGTGTTTTTAAATGTCGAGGTTGTTGTTGAATTTCTTGCTGTTTTTCAATGTTGAGGTTGTTGTTGTTTTTCAATGTTGAGGTTGTTGTTGAATTTGTTGGTGTTTTTCAATGTTGAGGTTGTTCTTGAATTTGTTGGTGTTTATCATTTTCGAGGTTGTTGTTGAATTTGTTGGTGTTTTTCAATGTTGAAGTTGTTGTTGAATTTCTTGGTGTTTTTCAATGTTGAGGTTGTTGTTGCTTTTCAATGTTGAGGTTGTTGTTGAATTTGTTGGTGTTTTTCAATGTTGAGGTTGTTGTTGTTTTTCAATGTTGAGGTTGTTGTTATTTTTCAATGTTGAGGTTGTTGTTGAATTTCTTGGTGTTTTTCAATGTTGAGGTTGTTGTTGTTTTTCAATGTTGAGGTTATTGTTGAATTTGTTGGTGTTTTTAATTGTTGAGGTTGTTGTTGAATTTGTTGGTGTTTTTCAATGTTGACGTTCTTGTTGTTTTTCAATGTTGAGGTTGTTATTGAATTTGTTGGTGTTTTTCAATGTTGAGGTTGTTGTTGTTTTTCAGTGTTGAGGTTGTTGTTGAATTTGTTGGTGTTTTTCAATGTTGAGGTTGTTGTTGTTTTTCAGTGTTGAGGTTGTTGTTGAATTTGTTGGTGTTTTTCAATGTTGAGGTTGTTGTTGTTTTTCAATGTTGAGGTTGCTGTTGAATTTGTTGGTGTTTTTCAATTTCGAGGTTGTTGCTGAATTTGATGGTGTTTTTCAAAGTTGAAGTTGTTGTTGAATTTCTTGGGGTTTTTCAATGTTGAGGTTGTTGTTGAATTTGTTGGTGTTTTTCAATGTTGAAGTTGTTGTTGAATTTCTTGGTGTTTTTCAATGTTGAGGTTGTTGTTTCTTTTCAATGTTGAGGTTGTTGTTGAATTTGTTGGTGTTTTTCAATGTTGAGGTTGTTGTTGTTTTTCAATGTTGAGGTTGTTGTTGAATTTGTTGGTGTTTTTCAATGTTGAGGTTGTTGTTGTTTTTCAATGTTGAGGTTGTTATTGAATTTGTTGGTGTTTTTCAATGTTGAGGTTGTTGTTGTTTTTCAGTGTTGAGGTTGTTGTTGAATTTGTTGGTGTTTTTCAATGTTGAGGTTGTTGTTGTTTTTCAGTGTTGAGGTTGTTGTTGAATTTGTTGGTGTTTTTCAATGTTGAGGTTGTTGTTGTTTTTCAATGTTGAGGTTGCTGTTGAATTTGTTGGTGTTTTTCAATTTCGAGGTTGTTGCTGAATTTGATGGTGTTTTTCAAAGTTGAAGTTGTTGTTGAATTTCTTGGGGTTTTTCAATGTTGAGGTTGTTGTTGAATTTGTTGGTGTTTTTCAATGTTGAAGTTGTTGTTGAATTTCTTGGTGTTTTTCAATGTTGAGGTTGTTGTTTCTTTTCAATGTTGAGGTTGTTGTTGAATTTGTTGGTGTTTTTCAATGTTGAGGTTGTTGTTGTTTTTCAATGTTGAGGTTGTTGTTGAATTTGTTGGTGTTTTTCAATGTTGAGGTTGTTGTTGTTTTTCAATGTTGAGGGTGTTGTTATTTTTCAATGTTGAGGTGATTGTTGAATTTGTTGGTGTTTTTCAATGTTGAGGTTGTTGTTGTTTTTCAATGTTGAGGTTGTTGTTGTATTTGTTGGTGTTTTTCAATGTTGAGGTTGTTGTAGTTTTTCAATGTTGAGGTTGTTGTTGAATTTGTTGGTGTTTTTCAATGTCGAGGTTGTTGTTGAATTTGTTGTTGTTTTTCAAAGTTGAAGTTGTAATTGAATTTGTTGGTGTTTATCAATGTTGAGGTTGTTGTTGAATTTGTTGGCGTTTTTAAATGTTAAGGTTGTTGTTGAATTTGTTGGTGTTTTTCAATGTTCAGGTTGTTGTTGCTTTTATTGTTGAGGTTGTTGTTGAATTGCTGTTGTTTTCAATGTTGAGGTGTTGTTGTTGTTCAAATGTGGAGGTTGTTGTTGAATTTGTTGGTGTTTTTAAATGTCGAGGTTGTTGTTGAATTTCTTGCTGTTTTTCAATGTTGAGGTTGTTGTTGTTTTTTCAATGTTGAGGTTGTTGTTGAATTTGTTGGTGTTTTTCAATGTTGAGGTTGTTGTTGTTTTTCAATGTTGAGGTTGTTGTTATTTTTCAATGTTGAGGTGATTGTTGTATTTGTTGGTGTTTTTCAATGTTGAGGTTGTTGTAGTTTTTCAATGTTGAGGTTGTTGTTGAATTTGTTGGTGTTTTTCAATGTCGAGGTTGTTGTTGAATTTGTTGGTGTTTTTCAAAGTTGAAGTTGTTGTTGAATTTGTTGATGTTCATCAATGTTGAGGGTGTTGTTGTTTTTAATGTTGAGATTGTTGTTGAATTTGTTGGTGTTTTTCAATGCTGAGGTTGTTGTTGTTGTTCATTGTGGAGGTTGTTGTTGAATTTGTTGGTGTTTTTCAATGTCGAGGTTGTTGTTGAATTTGTTGGAGTTTTTCAATGTTGAATTTGTTGTTGAATTTGTTGGTGTTTTTCAATGTTGAGGTTGTTGTTGTTTTTCAACATTGAGGTTGTTGTTGAATTCTGTTGGTGTTTTTCAATGTTGAGGTTGTTGTTGTTGTTCATTGTGGAGGTTGTTGTTGAATTTGTTGGTGTTTTTCAATGTCGAGGTTGTTGTTGAATTTGTTGGAGTTTTTCAATGTTGAATTTGTTGTTGAATTTGTTGGTGTTTTTCAATGTTGAGGTTGTTGTTGTTTTTTCAATATTGAGGTTGTTGTTGAATTCGTTAGTGTTTTTCAATGTCGAGGTTGTTGTTGAATTTGCTGGTGTTTTTCAATGGTGAATTTGTTGTTGAATTTGTTGGTGTTTTTCAAAGTTGAGCTTGTTGTTTCTCAATGTTGAAGTTGTTGTTGGATTTCTTGATGTTTTTCAATGTTGAGGTTGGTGTTAAATTTGTTGGTATTTTTCAATGTTGAGGTTGTTGTTGTTTTTCAATGTTGCGGTTGTTGTTGAATTTGTTGGTGTTTTTCAATGTTGAGGTTGTTGTTGTTTTTCAATGTTGAGGTGAATGTTGAATTTGTTGGTGTTTTTCAATGTTGAGGTTGTTGTTGTTTTTCAATGTTGAGGTTGTTGTTGTATTTATTGGAGTTTTTCAATGTTGAGGTTGTTGTAGTTTTTCAATGTTGAGGTTGTTGTTGAATTTGTTGGTGTTTTTCAATGTCGAGGTTGTTGTTGAATTTGTTGGTGTTTTTCAAAGTTGAAGTTGTTGTTGAATTTGTTGGTGTTTATCAATGTTGAGGTTGTTGTTGAATTTGTTGGTGTTTTTAAATGTTAAGGTTGTTGTTGAATTTGTTGGTGTTTTTCAATGTTGAGGTTGTTGTTGTTTT